>VYZX01010298.1:26840-45325 GCA_013401335.1 Brachypteracias leptosomus
TGGTTTCTTGGGTGTTTTGTGGGGGGGGGGTCGGTGTGGGGGGGGGTGGAAGGAGGTTGATGTGGTTGGTGGTGATGGTGTTTCTCTTTAAAATTAGGATTTTCTCAGAGCACTCCAAGTCATCAGGTATAAAACTGAAATTTAAAAATTCATCTGACAACAGAGGTCTGCTCTTTTTTCCCTCTCCACAAATGCTGTGATTTAATAGAAGATGCCTCTGGTATCTTTGAGTTAGAATGCTCCTGTGTTTTGTGCACAAACTACTCCTGCTGGTATGACTTCAGCATGCTTTACAACACTAACTTATCATGTATGTTAGATTTGGGTAGAGAAATGGCTAGTTTGAGGGTATTTATCAAGCTTAGGAGCGAGATAAGCAGCAAGCAGTCCTTAATGCCAAAAGTAGCTCTACACATGCACAGAAGCAGAGCTTTGAGTTGCACATCAAATTTCATACCTACTCTTAAACTTCAGTGCTTTCATTCTCTCTAAAGCTCATTTTCTACTCGCATCTCTTCTTTGTGTGTCTAAGTCAAGCACTTACTACTTATGGTTGTAAAAACTAATACTCATTAAAGAAATACAGGTATGAAGAACAATGGAATACAGAGAAATGGAATAAGCATTCTGTCTCGGAGAAAGAACAATTCTTCCCCCTGTAATGGAACAAGCGCTGTGAATCGATTTGAAAGAAAATTACTGTAATTTTAAAAATCGTATTAACTTGCTATGTTCTACATAATGGTTCTACAGCCATTACAGCCTTGTTTAGAACTCCATTTTCTTACTTTTTACCTGTGTTACTCATTATTTGCACTATTTATACAATCTATATTGTCCACTGTTCTATTTAACATACATTGACTAACAAGATGGCAAAAGAGAGTAGAGGGACTTAATATCCCTACGAAATAACTTTTTTTAGGGTGTCAACAAGTGCTGTCTGTCATTTATTTAGGACAAAGTCCACATTCTGAACAAAATGCTACAACTTTCTTTTCAGGTCGTACTGAATTTCCACGCCTAATTCCTGAAGCCACTTACTCTATTAAGATTGCTCACGTGGAAAAATAAACTATTTACAAGTAAGCAAAAGAAACTCATACTTCACTTAGCTCACAGACGGGTTTCCACAGAATCATTTTGCACAAGTGCTATTCATTAGAACACTTAGTTCATTTTTTGTCTGTATGTTCTAGAGTATGCCCATTTTTCTTTAAAGATTTTGGTTGCAACAACTGCTGTATTACTCATTTGTGTATCATCTGACTACCAAACATGAAATTGCCCCAACAGTTTAAAAAGCCTAAACATTTCTCTCAGTCTCTTCAAAATACCATTTTGGAATTTTATATAAATGAATTCTTCCTGAACTATCTGGTGAGCACTGTCAAACAACACTAAATTATTTTTGCTTTAACTATTCACAAATTCTTGATGTAAAAACTGTATGAACCTTATAGCCTGAAATAACTTTCACAACTTTGAATTGCTAATTATTTAAATGGAATTTGTCTGGAACAGGTTGGCTTCATTATCTTATGTTGAGACACACATCACAGGCTATGAGTGGTAGGTCTTGAATTTAAAACCTCTTTCTAAATTGAAGAGTTCCTCCACTGCAATCTAAAGCACAGCAGGCATACTTTTTATCCAAATGACTTGAATCACCATGGGAAATGTAATGAGGATTTCCTTACATGAATTAGACATTTGAATCTTAGCAAATTCAGAACAAGCATGTCCCAATTTTCTAGCCTTGACAGCCAGTAGCCTTCTCCACTATTACAACTGCTCAACTAAGCAAAAACTAGATTCATAACCGACTCTTTCAAATCCATTCAATTCCTCTCTATGCAAAAGCATTCATCCAAGAATTGACAGAAAAAAAAGTTTTATGCCTTTTTAAAACACAAGATTTCACAAAAAAAGGGACAGTACAGAAGATAAGGAGTTCAGAACAGCAACTTGGCAAAAATAAATCAAATTGCAAGGAAAAGGTAAGGACCTGCAATTGGAAGAGAAGATGCTCAGGTTTTTTTGTACACTGAACAAAGAAATAAAAGACTAATGATACCGTAGAAGATTATAGTTATAAATAGTATTAGTGATACTGAAGAAGGAAAAGCTATTTAATTCGAAGAATGTTCTTTTTCAAGGTTTGCATCTTATCAGCAACTAATCAAGATATCTGCTTACTTACAGTATTGCCATAGCCCACATTTATTTCTACTGAATTAAAGTGACTAGCTGAAGCAAAGTAGCATTCAAAGCGAGGGAATGAGACTTTCTGCCTGTATTGAGGGCAGACTCAATAGATTCAATAGTTCCAGATTCTAAACTTTGACTTATAGTTTACCTCATGTTCTTAGTAGTAATTGCAATCTTCAAACACTACTATTAGAATGATTTCAGAATGAAAGCTAGAATAGTCTGTGTATTTTTCCTTACTGCACAAATAAAGATTATATAAAATAAAATTTGAGGAAAGCATAGTTTTCTATAATGGCTGTTGTATACTGGATTTGCTAAAGCTTACTTAACTTCTTGTAATGGGAAACAAAAAAACTCAACAATATATTATTCACCTTAAAAATAAATATGGAGAGCTCCCACACACAAGCTTATTTGAAAAGAACTTAGACATTGTACTACCTGGGTTACCTGAATTGTTTAAAAACACCTACCACCAATTTTTCCATGACTTTAGCTCCTTTCCATCTCACGACTACGAGTCACAGCATTTTTCAGCTAAGGCTCATCTCTCTTGCAAAACCTAGTGGTTTGGGAGGAAGGGGATTGCAGACACACTCTCTTTTTCCTTCTACTCTCCCAAGACAGCTGTACTTCTCATACTTCCCTTTCTGTGGGCAATATATGCACACCCTAACAACAAACTGTTAATGCACAAAGATTTTCGGATTATTCTGGGTAATATCTGACCAGAACTCAGCTCAGAATGAAAAGGCCACATTTCCCAACTGCAACATGATGAATCAAGGGTGTAAGAACAGTACTTTCAGAAACCATCAAGCTGAGCAGGTGTCTCCTACATGAGTCAGTGCTGCTAGTATACATAGTTGTGTTTGTGTAATTGCAGACGATAATGTCACTATGTTATGTATCCCACACTACTTAATGGTTGTTAGTGAATCAATGTGGTAACAATTCCAAGAACATACAGCACTGATCTCCCATAATGTTGTTTTTTTTCCCAAACAGTCTCTTCAAGGGGATAATTTGAGAGGGAGAAAGAATATTCAAAATGAAGTTACTTTGCTATAGTGTCTAGGGGACCTAGGTTAGTTTTTCCCTACTGAGTGATTCTATAGGACTATGAAGTGCATATGAATGCATTGTTTCTGTCTTTTTCCAATTGAAGGAAAGCACATTCACAAGGTTATCTGAAAAAATATACAAATAAAAAGTAAATTTAAATGTGTATTATGCTACATTTTGTCTACATTTATTATTTTGTCAGCACAGAAATTTTGCTGAATATATTAAAAGGGGGAAAAGCCAAGATTTTTAACTATTCAGGAGATCATGTTGTTGCCAGAATCACTGACCAAACTAAATGGGGCAGTAGTTATTGCATTGCAAAAAAAAAAACAAACCACAAAGTGACTCCCTACCCTTCTACTACCTTGAATAATTTTGGGGTTTTGCACCTAAAATATTGTTACCAACATCTACAGCTTTCCATACAACACCATATGCAAACCACTTACTGATATTTACATATTTATATATCTAAAAAAATCAGCTTATCATCAGGACAGTAAAATACCATGTGTTTATACAATAACAAGAATACAAAAAACATCACTAGGAAATCTTAGCAACTCGAGCAGAAGCTGGGCTTTTCCTGGGCTTAGGGTAAAAGAAGGTGCTTGGAAGTGCAGGATATTGGCTCAGACAACTGATAAGTCAGTCTGCATGCAGGATTGCCCATGTGGGAGTGTAAACCGGAAGCTGAAAGGACTGGAGCAACTACTGGAAGGGCCTGAATGTCTGGTAACTAACTTGTTGCAGATGGTCCTAGTGAGGCAAACTGCAGGTGAACAGGAGGGAGACCTGTGACAAAGTCGTGGCCTAACCTCCTTACAGCTGCATATCACCACAGGCATGGTGGTGGCCCAACAGCTGCTCCATCAGGGAAGGCTCAGGTGGGTAAAAAGCCCAACCACAACTTCTGTCCCATGCCTAGAAACAGACTACAGGTAAGCAGCCTTCAACAGCCCTGCTAAAACTGGTTCAGATTAATTCACGAGACTCAAATCCATTTTTCTGCCACATCAGTTTTCAGCTTTTGAGTTTTCCATCCTTAACTGCCCAAATGTGCAATCAAATGCTACATTGGCACATATACCCTATTCATTCAAAACACAAACAGCCCCTTACACAGCTAACTGGTCATTTCTGTGTTCAGCTATCTGACTGACATCAGGCATATAACAGGATGATACCAGTAGACATGCAGATCCTAAAAAGTACTTCTTTAAGGCCGCTCTTTCCAAAGTCATTGCAATTGCTTCAGCTGGGCAAGTAGAAACACCAGCCACCACACCACAAAGGAGGGCAAGCTCCAAACACGCCTTGCCAAACAACAAAAGACCAGAATACAATGGGGGAGAACAAAATCCCTACGAGACCTATTACTGTGCTTATTTTTAAATAAACAGAATGGTAAGACACGATCCTTACAAGAAAGGGCCGACTAACAGGCGCTTGCGTGTCCCTCCCTCATCGGCCACCAGGACCTCTCCCAAGAAGGGAGGGAAAGCGTGAGGAGCAGCTGGGCCTTGCGCTAGCCATCCGCCATCTTGAGAAGCATGACTTCGGCGAGCCCAATGTACCTGAAAGGGTGAAGTTCCTCCGGTAGGTGCTGGGCTTGTGCCGCTGCTCCTGGCGGCTCTCTCGGAAAGCCACTTTGCTGGTCGCAGAGACAGGGAAGGTTGCCGCCCCGGGAGAGGTGAAACACTGTCCTCGCCTGAGGGGAGAGGGTGGGACTGCAGTGTGCACCCCTCAGGGTGGAGGAGGCACGCGGCCTTCCTCGGGGTGGAGGAGGCAAACGGCCCCCCTCACGCCCACCCCTTGGGGCAGAGAAGGCAAACGGCCCCCTTTGCGTCCGTGCCGTGCGCACCTCTCAGGGCAGGGGAGCTCACGGCTCTCCTGAGGGAAGGCTCGCGCTTCCCCTGGGCGGTCGGTTGTGGAGGCTGCCGGGTATTCTCTTTCCTTCGGGGCTGCGGTCCCTTTTTAGGCGTTGCTTTGGGAAAAACTTGAGGGGAGAATGTATTTGCCTCAGTGATTATGAGGCGAGAGAATGGCAACAACCCTGCGGTTTGGTATGGCCTTACTTCAGCCTCCCCTTTTAGGAACTCCTGATCTAGAAGAGGATAAGAGGGACCTGGATAGGCTGGAGAGGTGGGCCCAGGTGAACCTTATGAGGTTCAACAAAGCCAAGTGCAGGGTCTTGCACCTGGGCTGGGGTAACCAGCACTATCAGTATAGGCTGGGAGAGGCTATACTGGTGAGCAGTCCTGTGGAAAGGGACTTGGGGGTGCTGGTGGATGAAAAACTGGGTATGAGCCACCAATGTGCAATTGCAGCCCAGAAGGCCAATCCCATCCTGGGCTGCATCAAAAAAACTATGGCCGGCAGATCAAGAGAGGTGATTCTGTCCTTTTACTCTGCCCTGGGGAGACCTCACCTGGAGTACTGCGTCCAGTTCTGGAACGCCCAGCACAAGAAGGATGTGGACATATTGGAGCGTGTCCAGAGGAGGCCACCAAAATGATGAGGGGAATGGAGCATCTCTCGCATGAAGACAGGCTGAGAGAGTTGGGGCCGTTCAGCCTGGAGAAGAGAAGGCTCTGAGGGGAACTTATAGTGACCTACCAGTATCTGAAGGGGGCCTATGTAAAGGCGGGGGAAGGTCTATTCAAAAGGGTTTGTAATGATAGGATCAGGAGTAATGGTTTTAAGCTAGGAAAGGAGAGATTTAGATTGGATATTAGAAAAAAGTTCTTTAACATGAGGGTGATAGATCAGTGGAATGGGCTGCCCAGGGCAGTGGTGGAGGCCCCATCTCTGGAGTCATTCAAGGTCAGGCTTGATGGGGCTCTGAGCAGCCTGACCTAGGTAGAGATGTCCCTGCTTGTGTAGGGAGGTTGGACAAGATAACCTCTAGAGGTCCCTTCCAGCCTCAAACATTCTATGATTCTATGATTCTAAATCAGTGGAGGTCTTCTGAGGAGGAATTCTGTTTCTCCCCTCTCAGTTGAGGAAGCACCCTGAGAAGAGGGAAGGCAGAGGATGGAGGTGGGTGCTGAGCAGGTGAAGAGGGGGACAATTAGAAGTAGTGCCAGTGAACAGACTGGGGGGCTGCCTGTGTGCAGGGAGGAGGAGGAAGAAAAAGCATCACAGGGTTGTAAAGCCCCATGTGACCTTTTTTTGAGTGTTGGGACTGGGGACGTGTCGTACATATACTGTGGGGAAAGTGGAAATTTCAAAAGATAGAATATATGCCTATGGTTTATATGGAGATAAGTAGAACAAAATGTAGGTACACTGGTACTCTTAAGATGCTGCAATTCCACAAGAAGTTAATGTGTTTGCCACTTTGTAGACTTAAGGAAAGTGCTTAGCATGCTTCCTTTAATGGATATAAACATCTAACTGAAAGAGTGTTTGAGTGATTTAACTTAAATATCAGTTCCAGCTATGTTCTTCGTTAGCGTAACTGTTTTCAAAATCAGTTATTACACCTTCAAAGTGTAATTGCAAAAGCTTTTTGTGAATGCCTACAACAAATCTTGCTAAACCAAAAACATCTCTGTGGAGATGTATGGTTCTCTGTGGAGATCACAAAGCAGTAGAAGAGAGCAAACTGGAAGCAGCTACGTCCGATCACTCAGGACTCTATTCAAACCATAGAAAGGGTGACTCTAGCATGTGGTAATTTTGGATCAAGACTGGGCTAGCTTGATCTTTTTAATAGTTTTAATGATCTATAGAAGTCTATAATTTAAACCATTTAAATTTACTTGAAGTGTTAACATTCAACAGCAGAGAAATTATGCTAATAGGATTATTGTTATATCAAAAATGGTACTAATTTGAGGCTTCTAAGAATACAGATGTACAGCTCAAATGTGCTCTCATTAGTCATGCAGCAGAACATGACATAAAGTAGGTATTTTGTCATTATTAGGAACAAAATGTCTTGAGTGAACAATAGATTCCATATCTTTTCTTTAGGGGAGGGGGCACACTTGTCAGCAAAACAAAATGACTCATAGGAAAACATTAGTGAAAAAAAGCAATAACGGAAAGCTGTTGTCCATGGAAGGAAAAGAGGAGGGAAAATGTGTCTCTCAGCTGTATTGTTATTTGCTGGAAACAAAAATGATAATGCTACCTCCTACATAAAAAAAACCTGACTTTAATAGGTTACCTCCAGTAGTGCAGAAATAATGCAAGCAAACTTTGTCATCTCAAAGATGAATTGATTGATTTCCAACTCCAAAATATAATGTGATTGTGTTTGAAGGAAAAAGGAAGAAACTGCAGCTATTGGCTTTATAACGGAAAAAGTTCTGGAGATCTGCTGCAGAAACAAGTAACTTGACCGTGTTTGTTTACTGATACCTGAAAAATAGCTTATTCTTTCAGGGGTCATTTAAAGAAAGCATTTTGTTATATGGGGAATATTTTAGTATCAAGAAATGAGCCACAAAGTAATGCTCATTTTGTGTTCATCAATATTCTAACAGAACCTTTCATAAATCTATTTTGATTTATAAAGCAATAGAACAGTATGAGAAAAGTGTATGCACTAAATATTTTCACAAAATTGTAAGGAAGCTAAGCAGATTTCACATTAGTTCTGTTCCAGGCTTCTGATACTTAGTGTTTATCCTTGAATAAGCAGTCTATTTTAATGAACTCTCGCGGCACCAATATTAGCAATGTTTTTCAAGAATGAGCTGAAGGGTGTCCTTGCATAGCTGCTACATCCTGTCCTCATCTGCCCTATTGCTGGGCAATCATGCCTGAGAATTAGGGTATCCAGAGAGTTGACTTCGAGTGTCATTTTTGTATCGCTTTAAAATGTTACTTCTAACACTGAATGGATAGATTAACTTTGAGGAAATAAGTAAAGGAGGAGAAGATACAAGTATCCTTTATTCATGGTTCAGTTGTCTGTTTAATTTTCATTAATATCTTGGTACTCTTTTCTTGATAAAACTTTTTTCCTCAGGGTGAAATTTCATATGCACAAATGCAATTTTGAATATTTGATAACTGGAAAAAGGATACTATAATTAATGTTTTGTATTCTAATTTAGCCATGGATGTTTTTAATTGTTCTATAAGACACCTTGAGAAAATATCTAATATAATTAAAGATTACAAAACTGCTTTTGAACTTCTGAAAAAGTGGAAGCATTCTTTTATTTTGTATTTAAAACTAATTTTCTTTATGTGCACAGTGAAAGCCTGGATAAATGTAACATTTGTCATTTTTAAAGCAAATAAGTAATGGAGTACACTTTGAAAACACTTGATACATCTGCTGTGTAACTCGATAGATTTTTACTGTATGGGTACAGCTGTATTGCATTTCTTGATGACTTTTCATTTGGGTAGGATGCTGCTGACCAATAATCCTTGAGCTGCAGGTTTTGATTTCTGTTACTTTTCCCTCCGGCAGAATTAGTATTCTGGTGGACATCTTTTTGTAGAAGTTCAGATCTGAATTTCCTTGATAAAGGAGACTGAGATAAAATTGTTAGTACCCTATGTGAATTGTGTCATCTTCCAAAAAACCTCCATTAGCTGGTAGCTTCCCTGGAGGGAAACTAGTTTTGATGGGGAAGCTCTTGCTCATGGTACTTTACTGTTATTTTCCTTGTTACTGTTGATTCTGTGAATAAAAGCTGTGTTGCTGTTACTCATGAGATGTCAAGCTCAAATAAGAAAAATGAGGACAAACAGAAAACAAGAGATTAAATACACTTTTCCCCCCTTTATTTTCATACCAGATGTCTTTTTAAATGAGTATTTCAATACTGTTCTCTTTTCCTTTGGCTGTCATTTTAGATGAATTATCTAGTAGTTGCACAGACATAAATCGGATCATCATAATAATCTCAGCTTTTTCATGTATTTCAGCAATCTAGTTGCTGTTCCTGGATAGTCGTGAAAGAAACAGAGTATACTTTTCAGGTTATTCTAGGAAGGACATTTTTATAATTTAATTCAGTACAGTCATTCTTTCATATTTGTTATCTGGACATCTTGAACTGTGTATTTTCCGAAAACTGTCAGTAGTGTAATTAATTACTTTTAAGCTTTTTTTGAAGTGTTAGTCTAAGCAGATGTCTCCTGTTAGCCTCCAATTAGAATGATTCAGGTACTGGAATTGATTATTTCACTTGTGAATATTGATAGCTTTTTGCCTGACAGTTCAGTTGGGTAAGATCTCCTTCACTGAAATAGTGTGAATAGAATTCTTTGGTTATCTCAGTGGTAAATGTGAGAGAACTATGCTTTAATCTATTAATTCTTAGTATTTTGTATACAATAATTAAAATATACAACCTTTCATCTCCAAATTATTGAAATATTGTTAATTTGAACCAATTTTTGTAATGCTGCTGCAGTTAAACTACACATTAACTCAAAACTGTTGCAATTACAGATAGTGTATGCTCCAGTGCATGTTATCCTTGAGGTAATGGAGCCAGTTTGCACTTAGAAGCTCATTTTAGATTTTACCCAAAATGTTTTGTTGTTTTTTTCCTATGTGGCTTACATAGCTTGCGAGTTTTCATTGAGGAAATCTTTGTTTTGGTGTATGTTTCTGAAACTGAATAAATATTTGTATTATTTTAACTATTCTAGAAGTACTATTGCTGCTGGGGTGAAAAAAAACCCCAATGCTTGGCACACCTTTTTGTCAGTGTTATTCTGTTTAGAAATGGTCTTTTGAGTGAGTTGCAGCTCAGTGAAATCCAAACATACTGGCTTATGTGGCTTTTTGCATTAAAAAAAATTTACTAAGTAGTGAATGAATGTCCTGACTCTTTACCTGTTTGAAGTATTAATCTTGTTTTTCAAATTTATTATAGCTTATGCCAATCTCATATTTAATAGTATAATCAATAAACTCATGCAGCACTTTCATATAAACAAGGTGAACTCATTATTCAATAGCTTCCCCCCTCATTTTGAAAAATGAAAGCTATATTTATACTGCTTTCCTGTTTACATGGACATATTCTTTCCTACCATTTTTTTCCAGCTTTAGACGTTCAACAGTTAAACTAGACAATTTGAACTGTAAAACCAAGGTCTGGGAGTTTCCAGCCTCACCTGGGTTTTGCCTGCTTTATTCTTCTGGGTTTGATGCAAACAATCTTGTTAAATAACTTCAATCCTGATCCAAGTTTTATTTTTTAACTCACTTTAATGAATATGATGAAACAATGCAAACAAATCAGGGAAACTATGAGGATAGCTTCATTGGTGTGGGTTTTGTTTTAAATGTCAAAATACATTTCTGCCTAAATATTCAGTGGGTATTACATAGATCTGAGGATCTTCTGATTTTTTGTTTTTCCATTTTTTTAATTTGTCCTCCAAATAAATGTCTAACTAATATTTCACAGATACATAAATACAGTGGAATACTACATCTGGGCCAAAACTTACTGCTTACTGCAGTCTTAAGTGGCTTTAATATGTTTGGAAAAATCTGTGTGTAATTGAGCTGCATGTAAAATGTCAGTTCTTCATGGAAAAAAATAAAAGATGATGGTAATCAAATTTCTTAAAATCGGTGTAACTCAGAGTAACAATATTTACCTTGCAGAATTTTAAGGACACTGTAATTTGGTAATTTGACAAGCTCTGAAAACTGTAGTATCTAGGGTGGTGTGGAGGTTTAGGGTCAGTCCACAAGACTTACAACAGACAGTTGTAAAATCACTGAACAGAATTGATTTGGTTCTAACTCAAACCAGGACAGGTGGATAGAATGAATTGAAAGTATCAACCTTAGTTATGAATTTTCTTGCTTTTGTCAATGTAATTTTTGTAGTTTAATGTGGTCATTCCTACTTTTACTTGTCTAATAACTGTATAGATTAGATAGAGATGTAATACTGAGGAACAGCATTTAGCACAACTTATAATTGTCTTACTCAAGTTCTTTTTTTTTGGTGTCATTCTGTCAGAACAGCTAGAAAACTGGATGAAGAATGCATCTGACCTGAATTTATGTAGTGTGCACATTGATTACAATTAGAAAACTTTGTGGTTTGTGTGAGGGTTTTTTTGTGGAAATAGATGTTCTAAATCACTTTGTTGCGACTCTTTTTTTCATTTGCAGCCTTTGTTGTTGGAGAATTTGCACAGGGAGCTAATGGAATAGCATATTTTAATGTTTGGCAGTAAAGCTGAAGTCTGAATTGTCAAAGATGAAGCTTTTAATGTCAGGGTGACTGCCAAAACAGGATTACTGAGAAACTGAATGGACTGGCTTGGTGTCCAAAACAAGCTTCTACAACACAGCTATGGCATCTGAGGTGTAATTTGTGCCAAACATAACTATGCTGAAAAAAGTTGCTTGCTCTACACTTGTACTACCAAAAATAGGGTTATGATGATGTTGCTAATTACAGCTCTCTTATTACTGTGATAAATGATTGTCATACATATCAAGAAGACAGAGTATAATGCGAGCAAGGCCCAATAATTTGAATACCAGAAACCGTATTAACGATCTTATTTCTTCTCAGTGACATCCAATGATAGAACAAGGGGCAGTGGGTGTAAGCTGGAACATAGGAAGTTCCACATAAATATGAGAGGAAACTTCTTCACGGTGAGGGTGACAGGGCACTGGAACAGGCTGCCCAGGGAGGTTGTGGAGTCTCCTTCTCTGGAGACGTTTAAAGCCCACCTGGACGTGTTCCTGTGCAACTTGGTCTAGGTGATCCTGCTCCGGCGGGGGGATTGGACTAGATGATCTTTTGAGATCCCTTCCAATCCCTAACATTCTGTGTGATTCTGTGAAACATGTTTTCTGATACTGAGGTGTATGTGGTTTAGGTATTACTACTATACTATGTGTAGTAATACTACTGCAACAATAAAAAGGGGACAAAAAAATTGTAGATGGGACCAGGTCACCTCTATTTTGGCTTGGTATTGATCATTGATAGTGATGCAAGTTCTGTGTAACTCTTTTGATGCTAGTTCTATGTTAACTGTTGTGATGCTATGTGTAAAGCCAGATTAAGATGATGTTATAGTTATCATTCTATCTTCAGCTTTTATTAGAATTAATTTTTAAAAATAATTTAAAACAATTTAAAGTACATTATTAGAGGGAATTTGGGAATCCAAGTAAATGTTACCATTCTAACCCAGAACTAGTCAAATTAGAACCTTGGCTATTTAAATTGCAGATGTAATAGTATTCTAGCTTCTTATACTTGAAGTGTTAGAGAAGATAAGATCCTGGTCCTTGCCTTAACTGTTACGCCTGAGCTTTAAGGTTTACATATTGTGGAAATGTGTATAATTTATTATTGTTTATTATCTGCATACTCTTGCCTCTATGACAGTGATATGGTGAGGATGATCAGGTAAAAGAGGTCTAGTTTTCTAGAACAAAGTTCTTGTCTCCTAGAATGACTCTTTGCTGCTATGGTCAGCAAGTGTACTTAAAGCAGGCCTAAGGCAGTTTCAGATTATGCTTCCAAAGTGTGACAGGTTAGTTTTCCCATGGTATCTCTTCTAAACTCTGCTCAGGTCATCCCTTATCATGAAAATCATTCAGAACCTTGGAACTTGTCAGAACAGATAATTTTGAGCACACTAAAGTAGAATATGAAGTGTGACGTCCTAGTTACTCTGTCAGCTATCTTTGCCACATACTTTCAGTCTGCAGCAAGGAATCTTGCAGGTAGGCATTCATGGGTGTGTTAGGAGAATGTACATGTGCTTGGTACAAAGTGGCTTGTGTGCTGTCAAGGTGTGCATGTTAGACAAATCCTTCATAAATTACAAGGGCATTATCAATAATAATTCTTGACTTCAGAGGTAACATGTTTGACAATTGACTTTAACCTCACTGAAGTGCTGTGTTTTACAGAAGAATACACTGTTCCTTCAAAAGAAAAAAAAAAGGGGGGGGGGGGGAGGGAAAAACAGAGGCCTTTTAGTGGTTTTAATACTCATGTTTTTGTTTTCCATCCCATTGGATATTCTAATATGACTAGAAATGCAGTTGGAAAAAATTGCTCCAAATCGTATTGAAACCTGGAAATCAGAATCTGTATTTTAAACACAAACAGGATACAAAACAGGATAAGAGAAGAAAGCAAGCCTTAGTTACAACACATGCTCAATTAAAAATATCAAAAGAGTTTTTGTAAAATAATTTGCTTCTAATATGTCTAATTTTTAGCAGAGTATGTAAGACTTAAGTCTTTGAGAAATATTTTCCCAGCCATGATTCCTAGAAAAAAAATAAATATGAAGATTGTTGAGTGTACTATATGGATTTGTATCAGTTTCATATTTCAGTCTTGTAATAGCTCTCTTAATTTGTGTTTTGTCAGGTGTGAGTTTTGGTCTGTTAGATATCCTAGCTGCATTTTGTTGTGTAACGTATACCTTTAGCCTACAACTTCTCATAATTGCAGCATCACTAACCTTGTAAAGAAGTAAAATGCCAATAATGTCATGTTTTTGAAGAAGATGCTTCAAAGCTGCACTGCTTTTGCATGGCCAGATATAGCATAGGACAAGAAAACTAAAAAACGAAATACAGAAATGTTAGAAACTGAATGACCAGACTGTGCCATACTGTCTTCTACATTACCTATTTCACTGCAACATCCATTTACAATACACTACCAAAATGAACTTCTATCTCTAAGTGCCAGATCTTGTTTCTGCTGAGATTGGCAGGTGAATTCAGCACTAACCTTAGGTGACAATTTAGTGCATTTTAATCTACTGTTTACAAATAGATTAAAATTATGAGGATTTGAGAATCTGATGAGCACCCTGGACAGTGTAAATTAATGGTAGGCTAAGCATATTTTTAGAAATAATAGGTATGTTTTTGAGAGAAGAACACAGTCAAGATATCTTTAGTCATTCCAGGCTCTGTCAATGTAAAATTTAATCTGTGTTGGAGTGGAATGAAATCACAGATTGTGCCAACAACCTGGAAACTTAGAGAACAGTTTGGATTGATGTGTCCAGTTGATAGTGCATGACACATCAAAAATGTTAAGAAAAAAATATTGATCTTGAACATATGAAAGACTGGCAGCAGTGAGGAAATAAGGCTTGTATAGAATAACTAAGCTATAGTTTGACACCTACTACAAGAGTATAAAATTTGAAAATGATTGAAAAACAATTTTTTGGAATGAGATAATTTGGCAGAACAATTGGGAAAAGTGGATCTGTTTGATGTTAATACATAAACTCTGAGTAGTAGGCCATCCTCATTTCAGAAGCATAGAGTGTTTTGTCCTGGGTTTGTTGAAAGTGAATATGCCTAGAGATTAAGTGCTTTTAAATTACTGTGCCACTTTACTGAAAAACTTTTAATTTTAGCCCAAGTTAAACAGTACTTCTGTTTGTATTGACAGGTTTTAATGAACTGAGTTGTCTTTGAAAATCTTGTTACTTTCTTATCGTAACGCTTTAAAGTAGCTGCTCTGCATGTTGTGATGGAAACACTGATTCTTTTTGTCATTAAGACTTTACTAGGCTTGCTGGTAGAGACTATGTTGTTCAGCTCATGAAACATCCTCAGGTTAGTAGAGAATTTTATAATTCTATAAAATTATCATCTAAGAATTAACCTGCAGATTGCTCTGAATTATGCAAAAGGACAGATTGACAATATAAGGAAGGATCAGGGAGATAATATTGAAGCCTAAATAAACCTTGTGTAGAAGGGATGTATCACAGCTTTTGCAATTATTCTTCTTTGGAGAAAGATAAGGAGTTTCATCCCTGGGTTTGGGTGAATTTGTATTTCCAAAATCTATATAGGACCAAACATCTGATTGCATGCCAGTTAGAGATATTGACCCTTTTTTCTTAGCAAACTTCATATAAGTAACACCGAGATTTAAAGTTTGCAATAAAATTTGCTTAAAATAATACATCTTACACATATTTGTGTGGATTTTTAGAATGATTTTGTTGCTAGTTCTCCACAGTATTTGCTACTTACTTTACTATGTGCTTGGCTATTCTGTCTGGTTTTTTATTCTCTGTACAGATTGCCAAACTTGCCTAAATATGAGCAGTGCTAGAGAAATCAGTTAGGGGGAGTATCTCAAAGTAAAAGAGACTGAAGATAAAGGCAAAAAAGAAAAAAAGAGCATTTAGGTGCATATGAGAGTGTGAGTCTCAAAATATGGAAGAGAAGTTGTAAGACTAGAAGACAAAACAGAGAGGGCAAGATAGAGCTGTTTAGTGAGAAAATATTCAGAATAAAAACTAAAATAGGAAAAAGTTGTATTAGTAGCAATGTTCTAAAGCCATAATTGAGCTACTTAGCTGGGGAGGGAAGGAAATGAACTGAATTCATTGTCTTAATGATAACTTAGCAGATGGGCAAAACGAATACATAATAAATTGTGCTTCATTTCTTGCGTAGACAGCAGTTTCATGAAATATAACAGTGTTCTACATTTTATCCATCTGTTTCTACAAAAATAAATTTTTCTTCTGTTTTCCTCACTCCTTCAGAATATTATTTGATTTGAATATAATCTAAACTTGTACTCCAAAAGTTTATACAGATACAGTTGCACAATTTTGAATTGTTAAAACACAGTATGTAATTTGCTAATACATTTGGGTTTGGCTGGTTTGAGTTTAATTTAGGAGAGTAGGCTTTATGTCATAGGTTATCTTTCTCAAAAATAATGCATTTCCTAAAGCACACACAGCAGGATTTGTAGCTTTACTCACACAACTAGATTTTTGATGTAATTTATGAGTCCTTTGTAGAAGCACACCTGGTATCTGATAAATGTTCATAGAAATAAAGTTTTCCTTTGTGCTATATTTACATATTGAGGTATAGCAATACAATTTATTTGCAAGTTTTTTTAAAAAAACCCCAAACATATAATTTATTTTGAGATAATATTTGGTTTCCTTTTACAACCGTTTCTTTATAGAACTCTATATTTAGCCCATCTTTCCACATTTGACATAAAAAACCCCAAAACAAAATGACCAAAACCCCCAAAACAACAAACAACCCTGGTTCAGACTTTAGGTGCATTGATAGTATTATTATGTGTAATTAATATTTTGCTGTTGCAGTTTTTGTTTAATTACAACCATACCTGAAGGTCTGTTCAGAGTCAGGTTTGTTCTTTGATTGTTCCAGGTATGCATGGGTTTTGCTAAAATTCAGTGACAGCATCCAGAACTCTCTTTGTTAGCAGTTCACAGTGAGGACAGGTGAGGTCAGATTTATGCAAATGATGTATGAAATTCAAGTAGGTGACTGCATGAATTACGATACCAAGTCCTAGTTGTGGTCCTACTCCCATTTCTGCAGTGGCTAACATTAGGATCCCCAGAAGTAAAAAGGGCAGAAACCATTCACTCAACATGTGTGAGCAAGTTATACAGTTCCTTAAAGTTCTTAAAATGAATTGTGATCTTAGTTGTAACCAATTGTTAACTACTAGAAAAAAAGTGTCGTTAAGTTATATTTCTCAGAATTTTGCAAATATATCACCAATTAAAAATATTATGCTTCGAAGAACTGGAAAATTTTGTAAAATATGGATGAAGTTTAACCATGCAGAAAACTTCATTAAATGCAAAACCTTTTACAGTACTTCTTAGCACTTATAGAAGTGCTTTATATTCTGTCCTGGCAGACTTAGATTTTTTGCATCAGTTCCATACTGTGTATCCGAAAAAAAGACTCCTGGTTGTTCTATGAATCATGAATGTGTCTTAGCATTTTATGGATACAACAATTATATTATAATGGAAGATATGTTCCATAACTACTGTGGTGGTCCTTCCCCCCCCCCCCTTTTTTTTTTTTTTCATTTTATAACAAATTAAATATTTTTTTTATAAAAAAAGTCTNATTTAAGATTGATTTTAAAGACAGATGCTTGGTTCTGATGCTCTACATTAAAATGCAGCTCTGTTTCAGATATACTACTATCTCCGAAGAGTTAAGCATTTGAGAACTCAGAGTTACTGTGAGGTTTTTTTATGCATATGGAGGACTGTTGGGCTGTACGTATTGGTAAAGATCTCTGAAGAATACTGGTTTCTGGAGAAAATGGCCATAAAGGACAGATGTTGTTATAATGAAAGGTAAAAAAAAAATAAAATAAAAAGGAGGAAAAAGGGACTTACCGTTGAGTAGGATTTTCATGGGTAGGTTGTGTAGCTACTGGTCTTAAATTCTTGCTATAGTTTATAAATCTAGGACCAATGTGGCTTTTTATTTTTAATTTATTGCGAACAAGAGTAATACAACCTAGTAATCCAAAAAACACCCTATGCAAAACATCTATTAAGAACTGTACTGTACTGTCTAAAAGTGATTCTGAATGGGTCTTGTACTTAACTTATTCTAACTTTTAATAAAGAAACCTTAATAACATATATGCAGCCTTGCAATTTAAGAAGCTCAAGAAAAAGTGAACAAAGACATTATATTCTATGGAGTGTTACCCTTTGTTGCTATTCTAATGAAAAATCTTACTGAAATTTTAGCTGCCCATGTCCTTTTTATTTCAGAATTTTAGTTCATCTTCAAGTTGAATGTTTCTATCCCTATGAACTACATAACTCTTAGAAGACATGGAAAATGGCATATAACTGTATGCATTAGACCATAGGCAAAATATGTAGCTTCTCATCAAGTATATAGCCTTTGACTGTCATTGCAAATGGAAGATATTGTCTTTGCTTTGTTATTCCTCCAACAGAAGTACAAGGAGCCCTGAGAGACCTGGTGTTCAGATTCGCTCATTCCTTGCGGGTCTCCTGCAAGTACATGTGTACAGCTGCTTCTCTCCTTCACGTTCTGTTACTATGTAATGCTGATTACAAAGGAAAGATTTAACTGTCAGAGTCATATTGCAACATATATAACTTCTTACTTCAGTGATAGGTTCAACCGTCCTTTTACTGCAAGTTTAATTTATATGGATTTAATTTATAGGAATATAGCCCAAAAAGCTGCCTTTTGGAAAGAAAAAAAGCCTCAAAAGGTCACTTTACAAAATTTTCCTGTTCAAAGCATTGAAGATTAAAAGTATTTAAACTTGGAAAAAAATGAAGATATATTAAGACCATATTTTATAACAGAAAAACAGAATTATAGATTTTTTTCTTTTAAAAATAAATGAAAATTTGCCTGTTGTCTTTCTCCAGTTCTTCTA
>VYZX01010306.1:0-11481 GCA_013401335.1 Brachypteracias leptosomus
TATATTTACTGTGATAAAAAGGCAAGAATATAATACAGAATTAACAGTGCTGTTATTTATAAATTACAAGGTTTTTAAAGTTTTCTCTAATTATACCTAAGGTTCCAACTCTTGCATATTTATACCAGTAATAAAACTGTGTATTTGTAAACTTCTTGATTTCAGTTTTACTCTTTCTGATATCCATGCTTCATTTGATGCAAGTGTTATTTGCAGGATTTAAAAAAAAACAAACCAAGAAAAAGTAGCAGGAATAATTTTCTATTAACTTCATTTAAGGAACAAGATTGCTTAAGTTTAAAAGTATTTGAAGCTGCAGTAAGCCCTCTTATAAACTTTTCCAATTGCTTGTTGTCTTTAGAGCCTTCTAGTTGAAACTAGTTACTATTAGTATATATCAGTAAGAATGCTGATGCAGAGAATTCATACTCTGACTAGACATAAACAGGAAAATATAAAAGAAGTAGAGACATTCACATTTCTCTTTTAGGCATGTTCTTGAACATTGATCACTAATCATGTATTTTTTGCTAATACATACTCATTTTTTATTACAAATGCTTGTTAGTATCCTGTTTATTTTATTTTGTATTAGTTTTTTTTCCTTGATAATAGCTTCCAGTATACATTTTCAAGTTCTTTATTTTGTGGTGGTTTAACCTAGGATTTAAACTTTGGTTCTACTTAGAATTTTGTAGTGGAGCTCCAGTTGCTGCCACCTCAACCCTGTCCTTGAGAAGCCCTGAGTTATTACCAGATTACGAACACTCCTAAAAATCAGGTTGCAAAACAATGAGCGGGAAAAGCAGCAAAAAATTTGCTAGTGTAATGATCCACTGAGAGTATAAGTAATTTACATAAAAGAGAGACTGTTATCTACAACCATAATTTACCTTAGGTAATATTATTTCTTCTTGTTAAAAAAAAATGTTTTTTCCACATCCTATTCTAGTTATCACATCTTCAATTATTCTCTGAGTAGTACTATGATATACAGTATATATTTCTCAGGGTGCTTTCTATCCCTTTGCATTTTATTATATCATATTTGATTTATGTGCAGTGCTTGACTTTCCCAGGCATCCATATGTCCAATGTAAGAAAAATGTGGAAATACATCTTTGCCCATGCAATTGCTTTCTGCCAGGATTAAAAACCACATAAATCACAAATCAAGAAGCTATGGTGAAACTGTGTGGTATCTTCTTACTCATTTTCTAAAGCAGAGACAGTCTGCTTGATTGGACAATTTAGGGTACCAGCAAAACTTCTGATTAATTCCTTTTTTCCCTCCATCAACATTTGCTAATGATAGAAATTCACTACATGTATCACTGTGAAGAGACCTTGCACTGTTATTGCTGTTCATTCAATTATAGAGCAGTAATTAATCTTCATTCATAACCTGGGATCTTTAGCTTTCTTATATATAACATAAACATATTGTAAAACCATCCCCAAAGATAAATTAATTGCAGTGGTTAATGTGATTGTCACTTTCATGAGATATAATTTAAAAAAATGAGTAAGAGGCATCTCCTGAATTAGAACTTGGTAAAGCAGATATGGCAAGATCAGTTATGTTAGAGCTTTTGCTAAATACAAAGTTTGATAAATAAAGATGTATCTGTAACTAAACAAGAATTATATTACAGAAAAATGTAAAGAAGCAAGGAATGTTATCTTCTAGCATGCAAGTAATTCCTTCAGTCTGTTACAGTTTGAATTTCAGCAGAATGTGGTATTTAATTTGCTGAATTTTAAACCCTGCTAGCCAGAGATATTGAAGCTGGTTCTTTTCCCATGTAATCTGAGAAACATCTCTCTTACCTACTTAAATTTTTGCATTTCAGGAATCTTATTCAAAGAAGAGAGGTTATGCATTGGAAGCAATACCCTCTGTACCTCTGGATGCAATTCCTTCAGAAAATGACAGCACTCTTTGCGATTCGATAGACATAGCAGTGACCAAAAAACCTTGTTCCCTAGAGATAGCAAGAGTTCCTTCCTCAAGACCAGGTAAATCACCAAATAATCATTTACATAGTCTTTGGCGTAAATGCAGTGTTATGGAAGGTATAGAATTATATAGAGAAAATATAGGTTTATATTTTTAAGAATACAGTTCTCTGTTTACTTAACACACCATGATCATAGTCCTCCATTAGCTACTGTAAGAGTTTCATTTCAGAATAAAGTTTAATAGCAAAATGCTGTAGAAAGGAAAACAAGAGTATTTAAATAATTTCCTAGATAAGTATGATTGCAAAAAGCCAAATTAGAAATGGAATTTCTTTAAGCCTAGCCTTTTGCAGTAATCTATTTACCAACTTGTTTCTGGTTTTAATGAAGTTCTTAGCAACAGTGCTGTGCAACTAATTCAGAATTTAAAGTGCTCTATATTTTCATGTTACAAAAACGAAGATCTGCACCATTTTAAAAAGTGAAGCAGTGAATGAGAATTGGTAGAAATATTAAATGACAGTTTGGCAGACCAATGTTTGTATTATGCGGGGTTGAACAGCAATGAGTTACAATAGTTGAAAAACAATAGAATTATACTGAGTCAGATGAATGATATTATCTGTAAGGGCTCTGCTTATGTTCTCCAAAATTATATGCTCTCTTCCATTACCCTTGTTTGAACTCTTCATTAGTCACCACCTGGTACAGGAATTTCAGAATATAATCATTTCACAATAAGTAATTGGACTGAGAGTATACTTTGACAGATGACAGTTTTCAGCAGCACAGACCTATTTGAAATGGGCAATTGACTTTTTGACCTGTGCTATCTTGGTTATGAATCATAATTTGGGAAACATACAAGAATGACAGACAATCGTTGACTAATGTCATGTTACCTATCTCATCTGTGTAAGGGGAAGCATCTTCTTGATTTCACAGATGAACTAGTATTGGAAGAGTGCCAGAGCTGTATCAGGCATAGTATATAAGGACCAGATACCAAGATACAGCTTTGGACTCTGCAAGATGAGGTAGAGTGGGTCATAATTCCCACCTCTCCATAAAGTATAGGCTAAAGAAGGATTGAGGAAACCTGCATTATGAACAACGGTCTAAGAGGTGGCACAAAATACAATAAAGTAGTTGCATATAATGAACCAGAATCTGTCTCGAACATCAGCACGACTACTTGTGTAAATGAAGGTTTACTTTGTTGATGTTTTTTGACTCTGATAATCTGAAAAATTAGCAGACTGTGCAGGACAATATTAGGGGTTGTCATTCAGTAAAGGAAGAAAATGCCAAATTAGCCTTGTTTTTCAGACTTCTACTTGATTAATAACCATAAACATACTTATTGCAATGGTATTTGTAATACCATTGCTTTCCATTGTAATTAGTATTTTAACAAAATGATAGACATTCCACTAGTTAAAATACCAGGCTTTGGACAAGTGTTGTCTGTTGAACATAGGCACTTTTCTTAATCATAGCAAATCCATTAAGATCAGTACAAAAAAAAGATACTAAAAAGGATATTTGTAGATCTTAATCTGGAAATATATTTGTATATGGTTAAATATGGTGTGATCAGAGACCCAGAGAATAACCAAGGAAGCTGTAGGACATTCATGAGGGCACTCGTCATCTTTATAAGATCTAACATGGTCAATGAGTTTACAATACAAATGTGCTGTAATTCCTTCTGTCTTAGTTTTCCATATGCCACCATGATCTCTTCCTTGGCATTTTATTGGGAAGAACATTTGGCTGTATAGATAAGCAGATTCCAAAATGTGATTTTATTTAAGCTATAAATGTAGTAGTTATCTAACTGACCTGGCTTGTAAGCTCTATCTGTAATCATGTTGGCTGTTATCTTACACTACAAATGGCCCAAATAAAATCAACCATGTCACTTATAGTTATAAGGTACTTAACACTATGCGTAATTGTATGTGAATGTCAGCCTGCCACTTCAGTTAATACAGGTTTATTGGTTGAATAAATTATGTGTGATTACAGAGATCGTTCGTTTAAAACAAATATCTAATTTGCATGCCTTTTTTTTCTGCATTTCCCTCGTTTTGTATCACGGAGTCATGGTGACTTTTGGGAATAGTGTTTCAAATTGCTGTACTATGTCATGTGTAGAGTTCATTTCAGAGCATGAGGCAGCACTTTGAACATAAAATTGCATCTGTCAGTTTGCTTTCCTGAAGTGGTAGGACACTCTCATCTACTCTCCCCACTGTCTGGAGCATTACGACCTCTTGGCAGTAGAAATGAGACTGACTGCACTCAGTGATTGAAAATTCTCCTTTCCTGTATTGAGAGGAAAGGTCATTTTGGCTGGCCTTTCAAGCTGTAGAGCTACATGTTGTAAATATTATCTGCCCTGCCAGTAAACTCCTAACAGGTTGGGAATAGTCACCTTGCCAGTCATCATTCTCTGATCTACTGGGGAAATAAAACAGATTGCTCTGTAGTTCTCCATATTATTTTTAATTTCCTGAATCTTATTCTTAAACTGGTAGGGAATAGTAGAGGATAAGAACTCCATGCACTAAATGGTAAAGGATTGATAGGTATAAGGGAGAAAAACTGAATAGAAAGGAAATAAGAATTAGTCATAAAGTTTACTTCCACTTCTGAAATCGTATGTTCTGTGAGTTTTGTGTCTGTTTGCAAGAAATTAAGTTTACATAGGAGGAAGAACAATTACATTATTGGTTTATGCTGGCAGTTAAAATAATTGCTTCTGACTAGGACTGATCTAAGAGTAAAAACGGCTGCATATATGTCTGAGTTCAAGTCAAGCTGTTCTTTGTTTCTGTGGTAGATTGATAGGACAAGGTTGGCAGAGTGTGTTAACATCTCTGCCTCAGGATCTCTGCTTTTAAACTAATATTTAAGACGTGATAGGAATATACTGAAATATTGCACTCTGAGACAAATTTTCTGATAAAAATATAAATTTGGATTTGCATTTCAGAAATGAATCTCATAAATGAATTGATTCATGAATCAATTTTACTAATCTTTCTGTTGGGCTACTCCAGAACAGTATCCTCATTCCTTAAACTAAACATTTCTACTAATCATTTTATTTTTTAGACTGCCTTTTCATTAAAAAAAGAAGTCACATGACATTTAATCTTGAAAAATAACCATAAAATGTTATTAGTTCATAAGGTACACATTAGTATAGCCCTTTTGATCTTAAGGGTGTAATTAAATTTTGTGAACTGTAGCAAAAAATCATCTTGGAAAAGGTGTGAACTTTTAATAAACAGTTAAAGTTCAAGGCACTGGATAGTTCTAATGCTAAGGTAGGCATTGTAAAGTACCTTCATGAAGTTAATGCGGTTTGGGTCAGTTACCTACTGTCTAGAATATTGGTAGCAGAAGTTTAGGTGTAGCACCATGCTGCATTTGGGCCTGTCCTGTTGAAGGCCCTTACAGACCGTTGGTAACTTGGACATTTCCTTGGTAGCTTGGACATTTCATACCATACTCCATACACCTCATAATGTCGCACACTTTATTTAACAAAAATATTGAATGAAATCTGAGCTACATTACAGAACAAATGTTAAGAAATTTTTTTTTTTTTTTTTCACTAGAGTTAAGAGTATGTCCCTATTTAATAGAGAGATCGTATCTTTTTTCAGGCTGCATCTGCAGTTTCTACTGCAGAAACTCCCTAGAGTGAGACCAGGTGGCTGTCCACATGCTACGTTTCAATAATAGTGAATGATGGCTAGTACTGCTTAAAATATTTAGGCCTCATTGAGTATTATTAGGAATTAGAGAGGACTTTTCAAACTCTGTTTTTCGTGGATAACGTGGCAAAATAAAATCCTCCTTTGGGAAATGTGATCTGTCTATACAGATTAACAAAGTTTTTAATACAGCATCTCAATAACAAGAAGAGACATTGCTATGTCTAAACTGAATGAAAGTCATCCTCAGAAAAGGGAGTTTAGTTCAAGGAATTATTTTTTCCAATTATGTTACTTTACTGAGGCTGCAGGTCAAGGTGACCTTAGTGAGCCATCTTCAACTTTGAAAACTGCTCAGCTGTAACAATGCAGAACTCAATGTGGGCTGCAAAATCCAGCTGAGAAAGAAGGCAAATGCTTAGGGGCTTTACTTATGCTGAGCTCTTAGCCACTGCACAGTCAGCAATTCCCAAGTCAGCAGTCTTAAAGATAGCTCTGGTACAGCTTCTCTACCCAGTTACATCTGAAATATGCCTTCTGTCAAGGGGTTAAAAATGTCCTAAGATATGTGATGTGTTGGCACTAGCCTGTAGCAGGCGAAGACAAGGCAAAGAACTGAAATTAAAGGAAGAGATATCTTAGCAACTATTCTGGTTATCTATCCAGCTAAGTACTTCACAGAAATCTTGCCGTTGTCAATCATGACATTTTCGTTATTTAGAAGAATTACTTAACTTGCACTTAAATGCTAGTAACTTGTAGGGAGGACCATGTAAGATAATAAATCTGTAATTAACGATACCTTTTTCTTGTGACCTCATAATCACAGCAGGGAAACTAGCAAAAAGTGCTTGTAACTGAATTATTATAGCATATCAAACTGTTCCCATGGTGGCCTATCTGCTGCATCATTAGGGTTTTTTTGCTTTCTCAACCTGGCATCCTTCTCCTGTCATTACAGTGAAAATGAACCTGAAAATTTGTAGTCAGTGTGTCAGCTCACCTCTGCTTGCATTCTTGTGCCCGCTGTATAACACTGTGTCAGCAATCTCATACAGATACCTAGAAGACAGTCCTTTAGAAACCCTAATTCAAAAATAGCCTAGCTGTGGTAAGATTTTTGTCAAAATTAAACTATGATTCTACATAGTTTCCAAAATCATTCAATACTTGGCTTGATAAATAAAATGCTACTTGCCAGGTCATCAGTTTCGGATTGACTTTAATAACAAATCTTCACAGCACCTATCCTCAGTATTTGGACATCTCAATTCTCCATATTGATGCTAAAATAGCAAATGCATCTTTTCTTGTTTAATTTATACCTTCACTTTTGTGCAGTTATTTTCTAGCAATAAGCAGACCAGTGCAAAGTGGCCAGAAGGAACCATCACACTGCTAGATATACAAACTTGCCTGGATTAAAGGAAATTCAAGAGGCTAGGCTTAATCATCCTTGCTTCATCATTTTGAAACTATAACTAATCTGAAAGAACATGTACTAACCTTTCTGAAGTCCACTTGCCCAAATTTCTTCAAACCGAAGGACTGCTAGTAGAGCTGTATTTCACCTAAGAATGCTTTTTAAACCAGAGATAGCAGGATATAATGCACTGAAACACATGACCTACAGTCTAACTCCTGTCAGTGATCAAGAAAGATCATCTCAGCTGTGTAGAGAGGAGAACAAAATAAAGAAGGGAGTCTTTTATCAAGCAGAGTGACTGCAATATATAACGGTTGGTCTAGAACCATCTGAAAATAGCTACAGTCTATGAAATTTAGCCTAATTTGAAACCAATATTTCTAAAGCAACTCATTGTCCATGAAAACTTTTGGTATTTTGACACATATTCGAAATCATTATTGCCTATCTGCCGTGAGTGTTGAACTTCCTGTCTCAGGCCTGATGTGTCAGGGAGCAGTAAAAGCCAGCTGCTGCTCCAGGGATAGAGACAAGATCCAAGAGGACTACCGTGGCTGACAGGGCTGGGATCTCGCTAGTCAGGGCCCCATCTCACCACCCATGACCGGGGCAGATCTAGAGATCATGGTCAGATTCAGCCAAGAGCCCAGATCATCGAGCAAACTTGTGCTGATGAGGTAGATCTAAAATCAAGACAGAAAGTCAATACACATGTCAGGATCAGGTCTGGTGATGGCCCGGAAGGTTCATGATGACAAGACCAGTTCCAAGGTCAAGCTGGGAAGTCAGCCCATGAGTTGGAGTCCAGATGCACAGGGCACAGTCATAAGGACAAAACAGGCACTCCTTCAGCATAGCTCAGGCAGGAACTAACGGCCCTAGACTGAGCTGAAATGGTGTCTCCAGGAAGGAGGATGTGAACGGAGGACCTCAGAAGTCTGGTCAGGGCCACTAAAGCTTATTAATGCCTCAGGGCCTGACATGATACATGAATGCTAATCAATGTCCTTTATTCTTCCATGTGTTACTCAAGGAGACAGTATCTCCAAAGGGTATAGTTTGTCTGTATGTTGGGTGAGAAGTGAAGAACCACTAAAAGCTTGTCAATAAGGAACACAAAGCATAGGTGTGTATTGTAAAGTGAGCCATGTATCAATTTGATGGAGTTGATAAGTTACAAAAGAGGCTTGTGTTTCCATAACAGTCTGATAGCTGAAGTCTTTCTTAGGCAGCAAGTGTTTCTTCTAAGTAATTTTTGGCCTTGAAGAAATGCTTCCATTATTAAGTAAAATTTCCTGATTATTGGAGTGTTTTATACAATCTAATCCCCCTTTAGCACAGAAAAAGATTCATAGACCACGATAAGAATGAGTGAAAGAGCCTCACAGTGCCACAACATGATGAAGATAGTCCCCTTAAAGGGAGCAAAGTAGGTTCCAGACTTTGTGTAGTTCCTTTAATAAACCTCTCAGGATATATCTTAAAAATAGCTGAGGGTTTGTGGCTGTTACTCTCAGTAGAGGTCTATTTCAACCTCAATGTATTCATGGCCAACTAAAGTCAGGACAGAGGAACCCTAACATACTGTCTTTGGCTAATTCAGAGCTCTTCAGCAACTCTTCAAGAATCAATTCTGGACAGCCTCTGAATGATTCTGAAAATCTCTTATTGCCCTCATGCATGTCTGTATGTACTGCCTTGTCATGGTGGCTAGAGGACTCCAAAGGGTCAAAAAATGTTGCATAGAGGTCTTCCAAATGAGTGTACTCTGTACCACAGTATGTTCCAGGTATTTTGTCTTATTTATGTATGTATTCATGTAAGGTATTGACCTCTATAGAAATCTGGATGATATTATCTACAATACTGTGCCCTAGTGTCTTTACCTTTTTCTGTGTAAGAAGAGGAGAGAGAAGTTATAAGGATTATAAGAAGACCTGAAGTGGTTGAACTGAATAACAGATACAGTTTTTCAATTAAATGTTATATTTAGTCCAGCTGAAAATATTCTTTTTACGTTTTGCTGTTTATTTACCTGCTTTTTAGTGAAATTTACTTTAAAGTTAAAATTGAAAATTCTTAAACAATTTTTAGCTTTATTTTTCAGTCATGTGGCTATGGTACAGAATTTCTTATTTACTTGTTTTAATAGGTTAATTGATAAAGATATAACGATCATGTTCAGAGCTTCAAGATACAAATCTTTGACAGAACACAGTGTATTGGAAACCAAACTAACCTTCTCCTGACTGAGTTGTCAGTAATGACACATCTCATATTTGTCATTCCCACTGCTACAGTATAGAGTGCACACTTCTTATCACAAACAATTTTTTCTAATGCACTAGCATATGTTTGCAGTTTGGATTTTTTAATTTCACATGGCATTTTAGTTAAGGTTAAGGGAGTGCTGTTGGAAAATATACAGTAACTCTTCTATCGTGCATTTTGTTGTTTTTTCTTCAATAGAGCTAGTACCTGTTTCAAGCACCCTTCAAAAATGTAAAAGAAAAGATTTCTGAGAATTATGCGTGGAGAGTGTTTGCTGATATATTGTTCCTATAATATAAATTATAAATGTATGATTTATTTTGTATTTTAAGTATTTTATGGCATTTTATAGTTCTTTTTATTTTCTCTATGTACAAATCTCCTAAATATGGGCAGCTTGGGAGTTCTGTTTTGTCATAATGACATTTTCACACCCATTTTCTGTATTTCTGATACTATTATCCTGGTTCTTGGAGTACAATTAGGATGATTTATCTTAGTTTTTTTTATTACTGTATCTCTTAGAGAAGCACGGTTGACCTGTGTTTCTGGTCCTGTGTTGATTAGTACTTTGTTGATAGGTGTTCTTAACCTACTGCTTTTGACCAGTAGGTCTTCAAGTGATCTGAGTCTCAGAGGCTGGCATATATTCCTAACCTTATTGATATTAGGGCATGTTTTGTCATTTATTTCAATTGAGTTAGATTTTCACTGTATACATCTTCTTCCAAAAGAGGGGTCTTTATTGGAAATTGGGAATTAATCAATCCAGCATTGAGATCAGGAAAAATGTGCGCCTTATAGTATAAGATGAAAAACGAGTTACTGTCTATGAGAATATTTCCCTTTTCTCCTGATTTCATCTGAAATCAAGAGAGAAACAGATCCAGGTGATCCATATGCATTGTATGTGTACAGGACCTGTTCCATATTTTTTCTTTCCATGGCTGTAGCTTGCTGTCAATAGAGTTATACTGATGGTGCGTATATCCCCTATCTAATGTTTAAAAAAGAAAACATATCCACTCTTGTTGTTTCAGTTTCTTGTACAATGTGAGAATCATCTTTCATGAAATAAGTTACAAAAGGAGATGAAAAATAAAATTTAACTCCTGTAATGCAAAATATGCACCATTTTCTTTAGGGTGTGTTATGTTAACAGAACAAACGAATAAATAAGAGAAGATGAATGAGAAAAGATTTCAATAACAGTTCATCCGCTATCTGCTTCCACCCTAAGCAGTCCTGGGCAGCATGTTATCATATATTTTAAACAGGACAATTTTGTATTTGGAAAAACTTCTGCTACCTTAAAACTCTCACATTAAGCAATAACTAGAAAATCGAAGTCCTCCAATTTTGTCTCCACACAAGTGACAGACTATAACTGAGAAGTACTGTTAAAAATTGATTCTTTGCTGTGTTAGGAATAAAGAAGTCTTGCTTTTTTGTTTCATTTAACTTCTTGCCTTTTGACAAACTTAGAATTTATTCAGCAAAGCAAAAATATAACTTCAGTATCACAAAGTGAGAAGCAGGTAGTGGAAGCATTCAGTGATAACCGTTTCTAGTGTCATACTACCTTGACTGATTCTTGCCCAGTTAACTGGCAGCTTTCAGAATCCCAGTGAAGAGCATTAGAAGAAATGAGGTTTACACAAGCTTTTTGACCCTCACCCCACCCCCAGTGGTATTTCTAGGGTAAAGATGGTTTTGACTGAGATAGAGTTAGTTTTCTTCCTAGTAGCTGGTACAGTGCTGTGTTTTGGGTTTAGTATAAGAATAATGTTGATAACACATTGATGTTTCAGTTGTTGCAAAGTATACCTGTTCAAAGTTAAGGATTTTTCTGTTTCCCATGCTCTACCAGCACAGAGGTGCACAAGAAGCTGGGAGGGAACGAAGCCAGGACAGCTGACCCAAACTAGCCAACTGGATATTCCATACCATATGACATCATACTCAGTATATAAACTGAGGGGAGTTCACCAGAAGGGGCAGATCACTGCTCGGGGTCTGTCAGGGCATTGGTCAGCACATGGTGAACCATTGCATTATGCATCACTCATCTGTCTTGGGTTTTATTTCTCT
>VYZX01010314.1:0-13425 GCA_013401335.1 Brachypteracias leptosomus
CAGCAGGTGGAATGTGCAGGCACAACATTGACACTCCCCTGGAAATTTGCACACCTTTTCTGGAGGTTCAGAGCTTCTGGCTCCAAACTCACTGCGGATGAAGGAGCAGGGCAATGTCTGTAAGACTGGCCTTCATACTGGCTCCAGTCAAAGTCAAGAATGGGAAAGATATGCATTTATTTCTGCATTACCTTGAACTCTTTAGAGACTTCCTGGCAGAAACAAACATGGGCATTTGCAAGTCCCCCTTCCTACCATGTCTTCTGCTCCATTCCTATGCCTATCTATGTATGTCCACAGCAGGTGGGCTGCTGCAAAAGGAAGGTGGAGATGTCCTGTCCTGATGGGTAAGAGGGAATGGGCTCACCGACAGTTACAGGGATAGTGGTTCATGGCAGCAGAACTGAATTCCCTTTAAGATCCTCAACTTTGTAGGAATTTCAAGGCTAAGGCAGAACAAGACAGGATTTTTCAAGGAGATCATTAGATGTTTTAGTACTCTCACTCCACCCATATCTGATGAGAGGAAAAGTTCCCTTCTGGTCCTTCTCTTATCTCAGCAGCTTAGAAATAAAAATACCTGGAAATTACAAATGTCAGGTTAGGAGTGGAAAACAACTAGGCCAGAATGACAGGTGATAAGTAGCTCTGAAATAACATGCTAGAGTTTGTAAGTTAAAATACCTGAGGCAAGAAAAAAACCCAACCAACAGCCTGGTTTCTCTCTTACAGTTCATTTTTAAAATACTGTACTAACAAAATTCCTTCCTGAATCATACAGAGGGCAGAAACTGTCCTATAAATTACCACAGCAAAGAAGTCAGTTCATATTGATAGGACATATCACCTTTACATACATCTGAGTATACTCTTTGGTCCACTATTTTACATCCTATACCTAAGGCTTCATGGTCAGCTTTGGCTTATGTCTCATGGCAAGATGGTCTATTTGAATCCAGGTGGCAGACAAAAACATTGCTGCTCTGTTCACCCATTTCTGCTGGTGATACTCAGGCCCCTCAGAGAAGGTTCCCTCATCAGCAAAGGAGATTTTTGGAAAGGTGTGGACAGGGTGGACTGGGGTAGGGACAGGATTTTAGGTCTGCAGTAAGATCTGAAGCTCTAAATACACTCGCTTACATGGTTCACTGGGAAACTTGATTGGAACAAATACAGGTCAGGTGGAAAAATCTAGAACACAGTTTTACTAAATGTAGAAGGAGAAGCTCTTTTAGGTGCCTCATGCATGCCCTTGGTGACCACGACACCTAATGCCTCTTGCTTCGGAGGCATCTCCCTAGTCCAGGGTCAGGGTTTGCTTACAGAAGCTTGTGACTGAGAGTGGGCAGGGTGAGCTGTTTCACATAGCTCCCATTTCCTGAAGCTCTTCTTGCCTTTCTCCCCGACCTTCAGACTGGTGTATAGCCACCATGTTGATATATCTCTAATTTAAATTCCTACCCAAACTGATTATGATATTCTCACTTCACTGCCCTTGAATACAGCTGAATTAAGACACCAGGGTAATAAACGGGATATCATATTAACAGTGATGTATCTCTCCATTTCACAGAGCCAACGTCAGACTAATATTCATGTGGAAGTCATACTGTCACTAGACTCCACTGCCATTAAGAATAAGTTAAACATTAATTAATAGGCATTTAAACTTTTACTAGGACAAGTTTAGTGAAAAATTCTCCATTGGCAGAATAGTAATTGGCTTTCTAAATTTCACAGGTCCCTTAAAAATGATCTTTTCTATCTGCATGCCCCATTGCTCTACCATTTTAATGTACAGTTCATTTGGTAATCATGTACAGACAGACAGACAACTAATTTATTTCTTCTGACATTTTGTTTTAAAATCCCATTTAATATAATCACTTCCTAAGAGAATCAGGAATTTAGCAGGAGAAAAAAATGTAAATGGAAGCATTTATCAGCCTTAAAAGAAACACAAGAAAAGACTGTTAATATTCAGAAAACCAGTGACATTCCAATAGAAATAGTCATTTCCAAGCACTCTCTCTAGGAGTGAAAACATAATGGAAAATTTAAATCTGCTGTTCCCAGCTTCATGCTACTGTATCTCCTCATTTTAATAAATCAATACAGGCTATTAATCATTTCACCCTACGTCCAAAGACTGTGAATGCCTTAGAAGGTGAGCTGTAAAGGTCGGAGGGAAAAAAAAAACAAAACAACAACAACAAAAAAATAAAGAAAACAGAAAGAAAGAAAAAAGAAAAATTGCTATATAAACACACCATAATTAGGAGAAAGACATTTCAAACTGATACTTAAATTAAACACTGATTCTTACCTTCTTTTTACAGATCTCAACCTCCCCACTCAGTTGAAACACACAGCCACACACAAAGATTATTATTTCTCTACCCTTACTGACTAGACCAGGAGGAAAGAAAAGGAAGATGGGATTTTATTCATCAGTCTAGAACTCTTCCTTATCCTTTTTATCTTAGCTTTTTTCATTTAGCTTCTATATAGCAAAAAATAAACAGAATCATAAAACACTGAATAAAGTCAGCTTCCTTTTGCCTTCTTGCAGACTCCTTTCTCCAGGATCTGTTCACTCAAGATGCTCATTTTGACAACTGGGTGCATGTTGGTACATCTCAGCTGAGTGCTGAGCTGACCAAAAGTATATCAGCAGCTTTACAAACCAGGAGAATAAATGTCGTTCTGCACCACGTGAAACTGCTGTTAGTTACTGGCAACTCCTGCATCTTACACACAGGTTGTGACACACAGCTTATGCCCAGGACAGATCTCAGTAGATCCCCAGGGAAGGTAGATTGGACAGCTCCACCAATTACAGTGCAGTTATACCATTTCAGACCATATTGATATTTTCACTACAGACATCAATAATTAAAGATTCTTTTTAATCCTCCCAGCCATTTGTCAGTCTGTAAGTGTGCAGATATACAAATAGTAACGTAGACCTTGTAGGATAAGACAATGTATTTCACCTAGAATTTTTCACCACCATTAAGACAAGACCAGGTTACAAATACCACTGCTAAGAGGACCATCAGAGCCCTCTCAGCAAATTCTTTACAAGTGTTCTAATGGAAGAACAACACATGCTCTTAAAATGTTGTATTCTCTGAAACTGCAACCAGCTCAAAAAAAAAATCCTTTAAGTAGCTGGACTTCTAGATTCTGACCTTTTCTAATTTTTCACACAAAACCTACTTAAAACCAATGGGAAAGAAAAGCCCACACCACTGAAAAGGCACTTGCACATTCACAGAGACATCATGACCTCATCACAGTAGCATCTTTAATTTAATGCTGCCTTTACTTCTCATGTAACACCAGCAAATTAAAGCCTTCACATTTTAAACAATTATTGATTTGTCTGATTTATGAATAAAAAGAAAGCTAAGTAGTTGAAATGTTATTTGGGTTGACTGAATTTGAGCTGTAGCTGGATATGCTTTTTTCTAATGCAAGCCAAGCCTGCCCTCTAGAGCATTGCTGTCCCTCGCCAAAGAAACCCACCTGTGCTCACTGACTGGCACTCAGCACTTAGCAAAGAAAAGTGAACTTGGGGGATTGCTTCAGTTCTCTCTCAGATGAATTGAAAGTGACAGCATTTGCAGTTAGAAGTGTTTGAGCCTTTGAGCTAGAAAAGAAGTTTTCAGGTTCAAGGTTAAATCATAACAAATTCCTAGCTGCGTGAGAAGGGACACAGGCAAAATCTAGTGCAGGGATCTAAAGGTGATGCTTTAGTATCACTGGAGCTGCCTCTGCAAAGGAACAAAAGTAACTGCCTCTCTGAGACACACTAAAGCCCACACCAAGTTGCCATCCACTCTCCAGCAGCCAAATGTATGAAAAGAAACACTAATTTCCCACAGATACAATAATTTTACATGTTCCCAGCTGAACAGCTCTGGCACAAAGTCTCTATGGCAGCACTTGCTGCAACACACACCTCTATTACGGCTCTGGTGAGTACATTGACTGCATATAACAGCAGCACCCAGTCCCTCCTGGTGCTGCTGGGGATACTGGAAAAGCATTTCCCCAGCTCTTTGACAGAGCAACCCCCTGCAGCCAAGCAAATCTGACAGAGCATGCAGGAAGGGAGGGACAGACAGAGAAACACAGAAATCCTTGCTGTTCTTCCACCACTGCACCCTCCTTTGTGAGAGGAGCAAATTCAGTTATGTTCACATATTAGCAGGAACACATGGAGCACAGAAGCACAAAGGGAAACTTTCAACCCTTTCATCATATATATAGCGATGGATATTGTACCTGCTTGGATAAGGCACAGTCTGACCCAAGAACAGATCACAGGAAATGGGAGCACACAGATGAAAGTCATTGAGCTCATATTGTCTTTGGGGTGATTTCAGACACACTTTGAGGATTCAAGGCAAAGTACTTTACAAAAACGTTCAGGGTAGCTTTTAATCCCAAAGCACCTTACAAAAAATCACAGGCCAGATTCTCAGGTCACTTCAGAAAATATATATTTGCCAACAGAAACCTCCTGGTCATGATTCAAGCCATGTGGATACTCCTACTTCCTGCACTGGTTCACTTCTAGGCTTTTTGAGAATTGTCAGGCGGTGGCACTGTAAGATACATCAGGAACATAGCAAAAGGAGATGAGTGTTTTTTTCAAGGGATTCATATTAGCCAGTCTTTTGCAGCCCCCCATAGAGGGTATGGAAAAGTCTTGGTGTATCTTTATACAACAGCTTTAAATTTAAACCTTTGATCTAGGACAGCCCATGCCGTGGGGAGAATCAGACACCAGAGTGTGGCCCAAGGTGATTTATTCCTCTGCTCAGATTCAGCTCTTCACCCTCACCTAGCTGTATTGCAGAGAGGGGAACTAAGCTCAAGCTGGCATAAGAGGGAGCAATCGTTTGGGGTTTCCTTACAGAGAGCCTGCAGTTTGCAATTATCTGTCAGAATGTGGAAAGAGCAAGTATTTGGCAGAAGGTGGAGGAGAGGTATTTGTGGTAAATGACAGTGAAGGTTCAGGGCTGGGCAGACAGATGGAGGCTTACATCAGTGAGAAAAGGCAGAAAATGAGAGCATCTTAGTAGCATATTTAATTTCCATATGCTTGTTCTTTTAGGCAACCTGTGCAGCTGCATTCATTTCATGCACAGACATCTCTAAGGATCCTCTCATATATGGAAATCACGGAAACCACAAATGAAATACATCTGTCTTCCTGATGCATTGCAAGAGCCTTTTCAATGGGCACATCTACACAGTGCAGCAGACTCAGAAAAAATAATCAACAATGCACAGAAAAAATTCTCAATTTTGTCCTCTGAGCCTCCTAGGAAACCTTAAGTAATTACTGCTATTAAAAGAGGAAATGTAATTAAACCACTTGGGGTGGACAGAGTCCCGATCCAATGGGAGGAGGGCTATGCAGCCAATTGTGGAATGGGAAAGTACGTTTGCAGACAACCTGTTAGATAAAGCTGAATTTCCCTACCCACTTCCCTTTACATAGTGAATATATTCCTGAACCTTGCCCCAAATGTCATCATCACTTAACACTCGTTAATCCTCACAAAAGTGCAAGAGGATCTTCTAATGACCAAAGGAATTAAAAATCTCATTTGAACTTTGCGTTCAGTGGACAGCATGATTGACACAATACACCCTTCCTACCACCAGGAACCAGATCAGCCAAAGGAGCAAACCACCAAGAACTAGCACCTTCAAGTCAGCTGATAAAAAAACAAACAGAGCACTGTACCAGGCAATATAGAGGCAGACCACTTGCCTTTTTGCTGTACTTGTACAAATAGGAATATTAGCTATTCTAGTTTCATTCCTTGAACAATATTTTCTGTCTATTTTGGGAACTGGAAAATTTCAACTGCATAAAAATGCTTCAGTCTCCAGTCTCATCAGAAAATGTTTGTGTTCCTCAGAATATGAATCACTGTAATGGACTAACTTAGCTTCTGCTTCTACATAATAATGTGAGATGCACAGAGTGCATGCATGTGAAATGCACACTTAATTTACATTTGGACAAAAAGGGAACAGCACATACAAAGTGCCTCTGTACTTCTGTAAGCTTTGTTGATGATATGTGATGATGTTTCCCTTGCTGCTGAAAAGGCCACCTTGTAAGCAACAATGATGCTGGACTTTGAAGATTTGAACCATAAGATACAGTGACATGAAAACAAAGACATATTGTGTTTATCTAATCTTTGCATTTCCCATCCTACTTGGATTCGGAAATGGGACATTTAATAGCAGAGGAGAGCAGTTCTGCAGAAGTAAATGTGCTTTCAGTTTTATGGTTTACTGAGCAAGCCCAGTCTTCCTTACCATTTGGAATTTTATTTGCCTTCTTGACTAACCTGAATGTCTATGAACACTTCCATATCAGGCTAACAATTCTATGGCATTTCCGAAAATGCTCACAATGTGAACTGGTAAAATAGCAGAGTGATTAAACCTCAGAACATTCTTATTGGATAATTTCAGATGAACTATCACTTCTATTTTAGTTGCTGAACAATTTATATGCTATTATGCTACTTAAAAGGTTAAATAATTACTAGATCTAGATGAAACTGATAAGCAAAATGTGATGGCTGAATTTTCCCTGAGCATTTTAAGTGACATGGCATTTGCATTAAAAAGAAATTTCAGGAATCAGCTTCCCAAACTGCATTTCTAATACAAATGTTTTTCTGTTGAAAATTTTCTATGAAAGTACAGTACAAGCTGGGGGTTTTTTATTCTGTCTTACATATAGAAAATGGCTTTTGAGAGCAGCTGTTAATATCTCTCACACACACAAAGTAATTAAGAGACTGTGGCCAGCAGGTCAAGCACAGTAGCAGACCTGGATGGGCAGAAAGCTTCTTGTTCTCTTCAACACTACTTCTCTGCTACGAAAAATAGCTATTTTACTCCAGAACCTGGAGGGGTGAGGCAAACATAATGACCTTCCATGCACCCTACTTGCAGCTACTGCCACCAAAACATTAATAGTACTAATAAATTAGTACTATGCAAAGACAAAGCCACATCCTCAAGGAAAATTAATTAAAATGGTTCTTCTTTACTCAGCTGAGCCTTTATCAGCAAACCAAACAATCAAGGGAACATTCCAAGTGGGTTATATACCAACAAAAAAGTTAACCAAGTTCAACTGCATATTAAAGTAACAAATATGCTAACTTGAAATTTTGAAAAAATATTTTCAATTAAGTATTCCTTCCAGAATTTAAAGTTTCTCAACTTAAAAATTTTGGCAAGAATATTTCTCAAGCTTGATCTCCTGTATGAAATAATAATAATAGGAAAAATATGGCATGAAGCCCAGTTAAATCAAATTAGGGCTTCTAAGTCTGAAAACAGACAATGACTCCTATTTGCAAATGTAGAGAAAAGAATCTCAGTAACTTTTGCAGTGAACATAGAGCTCAAATTGAGTCATTACATTCACTTTATTAAACTGATTTTTCACCTTAAATATACATGGATAAGGTGATTTACAGTGGAGGAATCATGAGCTCTATTTCATCACTTTGGAAGCACAGATCTGTAGAAAACCAATAGCAGTGTAGGTTGACCGGAAAAGTATCTTTCAAAATGAATGTCATTCTGCATGTATGGCCAGCCATAATATTTCTTCCACTGTTGCTGAAGTTGCAGATGCCTTTCTACTAAAAAATTCACACTTTTTGTAATATTTGTAATTGAAACATAAAAATTTTCTCTGACTGAGACACAGTACATAGACTTGCCTGCTATGTTCTGCTTCTATTTCACACCGTTGCAGTATAAGCATAAGTTTAACCCGTAAGAAGAAACTGGTTTGGTTCTTAATTGAGAGACATTTGACAGCATTAAGAAAATAAGTTTGGCCATTTTTAGGAGCAACGTAAGCCTGAGAATACAAAAAATGAAGACATTTGTGGCACTTTATAATGAACCTTTTGCTCAAAAGCCAAATCTCAGAACACAACAAAGCCAAATGCTACCACCTGTTCACTGGCACCTTACGAAGCCTTACATTTTGAATGCACATACATCCATCAGCCTTTTCTGTCATCAAGCCAGGGAAGGCAGAAAGAAACCTGGCAAATGGGTCAACAACCCTTCCAACTCAGAGCTTACCCCCAAGAGACTCTCTAACCAGCAGCTGTTGACACTGGTAAGAGGAAAGCAGAAGATAGCACAAAGGAAGGAAGGGCCAAAGGCTCCAGTGGTGTACAAATCCTCTCAGCTTTCCATCTGATGCAGCTAGAGGAAATAGAAGGAAATGCTGATTAACAACAGCAACACTGTCACTACTCTCAGCTATCCTGTACTCCCTTATCTCTCCATGTCTTCCAGCTCCAGTGGAGAAAGAGCAAATCTGGGATGTAGCCTCTGGGTAGGATAAACAGTGGAGGCACTTGTTGCTCTTGTACTTTTTGCCATTTACCAGTCTCATAAAGATACAACAAGAGGAGCACATAATCAGTCACCCATTTAATAGTAGGGAAAGTAAGCTGCCTTCAGAAGAGCCAAGAGAAAGGAAGGAAAGCCAGGTTTTGTTTACTAGCCTTTTGTCTCATATTCCACATAAGTTCAGGGAGTACATAACAATCCAACTATCAACTCTATAACTTATTCTGAAAGGGCTGGATCACCTGTTACCTAGCAGGAGCTGTTACAAACATGGAAAGAGCTATGCTGTTTTGCAAGAACAGAATTGAGGGCCACTGACCCAGAATGACTCCCAACCACTTGTTCAAGGAGATTGCTGCCAGAAAGTTCTCTTGCCTTTGAATGAACAACCTTTTCCACAGGAACTTACACAGGGGACATGAGGAAGATAGAGCTACATAGGCCTATTCTAGTCTTGTCACTTTGAGGAGAAGAGCTTCAGGGCCTCAGCCAACCAAGCAGTATTCTTCCAAACCAAAGTCAGCCAATTCATCCTTGTAAGGGCAGGACTTGGGAGAAGGAAGCAGACGTGGGGGTGGTCTTGACTTCAAAGCCATCACACAAGAGGTCTAAGATGAGAGGAGGATCAGATGAAGGACTGTGCTCTTTCCCACAACCCCAAAACTCTCCTGGACTCTGCAAGGGAAAAAGTGAGGGAGGGGAGAAAAAAAAGAAGAAAAAAAGAAACAAAAAAAATTTGCTAAGCTTCCATTCCAGTGTTTCACATCATATGTTGTTTTTTACTGCTCCTGCAGGCTGCTGGTGAATAAATCTAAGCTGCTGAACCTATAGTCAAAGAATCCATAGTCCCATGTTTCACAACGGAAAGGCAATCAGATGTGTCACCTCAGCTTGGAGACACTGGCCACATGATCAGTACCTACCCAGATCAGTGGTAGTTACCAGGGCAAGATAACAGTGACAGAATCTTGTTACAACAGATGGGTGCTTCTTCAGACAGCAAAACTGTTTTGGGATTTTATAATAAATTACAGTTTGTCTATTCCATGACTGTAATGGATAACACAGGTGGCATTTCACCTGGACTGTTGTGATAACACTAACATAATATAAATTCATTCTGAACAGAATCCTTCCTGCAGGAATACAAAGATATGCTAATTACACAGTGATACTGAATTTAGATTCTATCTATCTGTTGTGGTTTAAGGTTTGGGGAAGGGGAGGGACAGGTGGAGCAGCTATTCCACTCCCCTTCCTGCCACGCTCTATAAAAGGACACAGGAACTTCCGCTCACCCACTCCTCGCTGGAATTGTTGCTGTCTCCGGACAGCTCTGTGGCTGCTACAACTCCACGTGGCTCGGGAGAAATCCAGTGGCATCCGAGGATCAGTGTTTTATATATTTGTATATATACACCTTCCCTTGTTAACTCTGTATATTTCCCTTCCTCTGATATCCCTTTTGTTACTCCCTGTTAAAAGTTGTGATCTTAATTTTCCAACTTTGTGTGAGGCCTTTCTTCCTCCCCTGGGAGGGAAGAGGGGAGGGGGAAAAGGGGTGAAACTAATTCTGCTCCGTGGGGGTTGCGCTGAGCCCTAAACGGAGACACTATCTTAAATTATATTTTTAGGTCTAATTCATGTCCTGTTCATGTGAAATGAGGAGACAGTCATTTGAAGGCACTGTAATTACATCAAGTCAAACTGATACAAGAAGAAAATCAAGCCATTAGGAGTACAGACTAGAGCCTGGGTAGATGCTCAGCAAGCACAGACCAGAGCAGATTCACTGTCTGCTGTATTTACAAACAATAGCAGAGATTATATTGTTAAATTCAACTAAAGCTGATTCAGAGTAATATAGTTAGGAGAAGGATAAAACTGTAATTGTAAAATCTATTTTTTCTCATTTCAAACCCTTAAAGTAAGATTGGAAGCACAGAATGAACATTAATTTATCATTATGCATACCATGTATGACATTTCTAAACTACTTTTATGTATTCTATGAATTCTAGGAAGCACAAAGAAAAAAAATAATCTAAGAATTGTATTGTGGCATAATGAAAAATAAAGAGTGTCAGGGATATTACTGCAAAGTATTAGAGCTTCCTTCCAGTACAAGTCTTTGAACCTAGAGATCTTTCATGTTTTATAGACTCTAGGTCTGATCTTTCTCTTGCTGAAAATGACTTTACATGGCAGGAATTAGGTAACAGTCTTACTTCTGTCTCACATGAAAGGAAAGTCATGAGTCTGGGCACTTGAGTGAATGCTACCAGATCTTCTGATCCTCTCAAAGAGTTCTCCTGAACTGGCAGGGGAACAAATTGTACCAATTTCCATACTATCTGAGAGCACGAGCGTTCATTCTTACTTCTTGAGCCCAAAAGTAACACTTCACAGGCTCCTAGAAGTCTCCCGTCCTAGTGAACTGCTTTTAAAGCACTCTTATAACAAAACCTTTACTCATTTCAGTGGTTAAGGTTGTGTAGGTTTTTAAACAGGAAAAAGGAAATATATTTCTGAAAAGAAAAAAAAGATCTTTTTGTTCTTTTTCCCTTCAACTATTTCTCAGGACAAGCTTGATCAGGTCAGAGGGATTAAAATTGTGTAGTATCTAGAGAGATGCTTTTTAGGCATAGAAAAAAAATAACAGGCAAAAATTAAACCATCACATCCAAGGTTGAGGTTTGTTTAAAACTTCAGACTTCTCTTATTATAGTTCAGCTTCTAAAGCCAAAAGGCTTAAGTTTCATCACTACAAGTAGCATTTAATAAAGGATAGGGAGAAGCAGGGCTACCTGAGTAACTAAAGATCCCTCCTGCCCAAATTTCTGTTTGGGAACACACAGGTACAGTGGCTGCTCCAGTGAGTCACAGAAAGTGGCAAGAGAGCAGCTTTAAATGAAAAGGATTCTGTAGGCAAGTCTTTCTTCATGGAGCACAGCTCTCCATCACATTCTGATAAAGGAAACCTTCAGATCTAAAAATACCCACAGAAGACACAAACTCAAAAGAGAGCAAAACTGATTAGCAGGTTTTGCATTTGATTTTAAAATATGCATTGTTTAAACTGGAAGTGATGTTTTGTCAGGAAGCCAGCTTTGCAATTCCTTTTACTTCATTTTTGTGACAAAATCCAGCAGCGTGTCTTTTGCAGTTCTCACTTATTTATTAATTCCATGAATAAAAGATTTTTCTGGTGGTTAATTCACCCTGACTTTTTGGCCACCAATCCTGCCCTTTTTGTTCCTTTAGGGAATGGATTTCCTTCCAAATTTAAATGGCAGAACTGAAGAACACTTTAATGATGGCATGGTACACAAGTGGTCACATCCTTCCCCAAGGAGTTCATTTACCTGCCTCAAGAAAAAAACCACAGTGCTTTGATTAAGGAATTTAAATTATTCATAAAGAGAAAAAAACCCCACGTAGCTTTGTTAAACGTTGTCAGCCATTTCCTTAGATGATGTGAATAGGCACAATAAAGTAATACCAATTTTTACACCAGTTAGCATCAAAGATGAGAAGAATCACTAGTCACAGTAAACTTGGAACAAGCCCCAGAAGAGTACTTAAGGAACTTAGTCAAAAAGGCACTTTCTTAGCTTGAAACAATAGAAATCCACTTGGTATCAACCTATGAAGGGTGGAACTACCTCTATATTTCAGCACTCCAGGTCACTTTAATTACATAAAAATTTGTTTTTCATTTTAACAACATGACTATGCCAAGTAACCCCAGGCAAAATGAAAAAATCAGTGAAGTTAATGACAAGCCACACATTCATTTCAGGAGATTCAGGATTTCAGCCCCAGTTTATCATTCTAAAATGTTTAATCAACTTCCAACCTATTATTACTGCAGGACGATGCAGAATTTAATTCTAACACCTGTAGCCAAGAGCAGCCAGTGTCCTTCAGATCAATGCACAACGCTACAATAGACAATCGTGGAACAACCTGACAATGGGAAATTTCTTTAAAATCCAGCTGTTTCATCAGCATTAAATAAGCTCTAGAATGAGTTATTACCTTTTCTCAAAAGCCACAGGAACTGGTGCCAGAAGAGTCAAGCAGAAAATGTTTTTTCTGTGCTAAAAAATTGAAATGAGTAAGGAAGGCATTTATCACTGTCATTCTCAACTGAAAGTCAATGGACTCCCAAAATCTTGTTTAAAAACATATTCCCTCCATGTCAGGCAAGAGAAAGGCCGCAGAGTTCCTGTCTGAGCAGAAGAGAATTGTCACACAAACCCTTGAGTTGCTAGCACCTCCCTACTCAACTCACTGTTGGGAGGGATTTCTCAAAGTGAACCTGCCTGCAGCTGACTCCATAACTGCCCTAAGCAGCAGCTCAGCTCAGCACTTTCCTACTCTCCTTTTCAAAGCGCAGGGTCAGCACCCGGGCCTGAGTGCGTATCAGTGGAGTAAGAAAGAGACCAGAGAACAGAGCATTTGTTCCGGGACCAATTCTTCATCAAACTATTATGCATAATTTGTACATCTGTGCACTGCATAAAATCAAACAATGAAAACCAACTAAAATTGTAAAGTCTATAAATGCCTGCAAAGGCCACAAGTTACCTTGCCCTAAGGTAAACGATACAGCTATTAAAGAAAGAAATCGAAGTCTAACAAGAGGAAAACACACTGTAACAATGGCCATTGGACTACATTAAGGGCTGGGAAGATTGAAATGGAAACTTTATCATATTGTGGTGGTTTAAACCCTGCCGGGACCGGGCACCACATGGCAGCTGTCCCCCTACCCCCTGGACGGGAACAGGAGAGGTAGCAAAATACAAACTGCAGGTTGAGATAAGGAGAATTTAATACAATGATGCAAAAGTAACAATCACAACAACAGTAACAGCAACAGGGTTAACAATGTACAAAACAAGAGGTATAAAGGTACAGATCATGTGGATACAGCCACAGAGTGAGGCAAGCCGGGGGGGGCCAAAGCTGGGACTGCCCTGCCTG
>VYZX01010323.1:0-11715 GCA_013401335.1 Brachypteracias leptosomus
CAGACAGACCCACTACAGTGGCTAATCGTTTCACTTGAGCTTAAAGCCTGCCTTGCTGCATCTTGTTGCACTTAATTAACTTCCAACAGGCTTAAAACTGTCCAGAGCTCTTCCACTGTCACCAAAGAGTTAAAATTTCTGCTGCTTTCATGGTGCAGGATTATGTGGTGAAGAATAAAGAAGAACATCCTTACTCCCGTGACACTAAGTGGATGTTTTATCATTCAGCTGATGTTGGACAAGCCTTATCATATATTCAAATGAAACCACAGGCAGTGCACTCAGTAGAGTGGAGCCACACGGGCAGCAGAAATAATGTCAAGGCAGTGGGATCATTAGTGACCTGACAGTGCTGTTCTTTCTCACCAATGAAAATCAGAGCTAAATGGCACTGTAAAATCATGGAGCAAATGAGCCAACAGCTATTGCTAGCCAGAATGTTTACTACCTCTGTTTCTGCCATGTCATTCTAAGGATTTCAAATTGACTATGTGAGCAGATAGTATTGCCTTTTTTATATGGCCATCTGCAATGCTGAACCTTTAGCCTAGATGAGCTGACATCTCATTAATCTTATTTTATATTAAAGAAAATGAGATCAAAAACAAGAATAAGGGTGGGTATCTGAAGTGCTTTTCAGGATTTACCACAAGTCTTTTTGTGCTAAGAAATTCTTTATATTTTAAGTTCTTTAACGTGTTCTGTCAAATTGTTGTCAGAGGGTTTTTTCAGGTATTTTGTGAGACACAAATATGGAAGTTTTTTTCCTCCTCAGTCTCTCCGCTTTCCTTACTAACTTAGAACTCTACTGGTTGATTTTAACCAAATTTCATTAAAGATAGTTATTTCAGAGAATTTAACTCAAGTTTCATGAATATCAGTGACCAGGTACAGGACAGATGCCATAGAAGAAAAGTCAGAGCGGAGTCTGCATTATTAGATGCTAAGATCAAAAGGTGTGCATGTCAAGAAAAACATTGGACTTAAAAAGTTTCATTGCTCAAAGAACCAAATCTTCCAGAATTAATATTTATCCATTACTTGTACCATGAAGTAGCAATTAAACATATAAACATTATCAGCAGCAACCTCACACTAATAATTCACAGTTGGTCAGCACCCATTAACTTGCGTCTCTATGGACTTCGGTAGCTGAACTATTCTACAGAAGAAAAATGCTCCTCATCATATCATTCAAGTGAATAATTAACAAGCAAGCAGCTCAAAGTGCTCTAACACTAGTAAGGAACAGTTGGGACCAATTATCTGTTGTAACCTAGTCATACTGGAAAACTGAAAAGTGTTCCTCTTCATCCAGTCAGAATTATGGAAATCAGCTTCAGAAGATCTGTCCTACAAGAATTTAAGCCCTTATGACTCGAAAATATAGAACTGATTACTTAATGCAGTCAATAAAATGTCTTTGTTTTTCACACTGCTTCTCTAGCTTTTATGAGAGAAAGTCTTCCAAGAATATGCTTTATTGTCCAGGGTCATTTTCTGGAGAAACAGCTTTGACTCTTATTGTGTTCCAAGAGAACACGGAAAACCTGCACTCAGACTATTATCACTGGACCTATAACAAAGAAAGAAGAAGTGCTTCTCTCATGTATTCATGTATTTTATCACTAAGTATTTTACTTATCACAAAGTATAAATATATGCAATGCCACCACGTGGAAGTAGAGCATCATCTTGTAGGCCTGCAAGAACTTCCCCAAAATAAATTTTAATAATAAAGTAAGTACTAAAGTCCAGGTAAGACAGAAAGTTCTTAGAACTGATGCAGAATTTGAATATTTTGCAGTATTTCCTCATCTTTAATCTTCTTTGATATTCAGAAGGCTAAAATCTCCTTTACTATGCAAATTGCATACTACAAAACAGGAAACCAAGTAACATTGAAGTCAGTTAATTTATATCCAATTTACTATTTTGTAAATGCTGATGATGTAATTAACCATTCTTTATGATTTAGAGGAATTAAAATAATGAAATTATTAACTTACATGCATAACTATCAGTTAAGTATATATCCAATAAATTAATACTTCACATAATTGTTATGTTTCAGAATAATCCCCATCCCCAAAGATTATTTCTGATTTTATAGTCCCAGGCATACATATTAGACTCTCTAAGTGGAAACAAATTTAGAATTTACAGAATTCTTTACTGTTTTGCTGGAGATATTTTCTGTTATGCCAAACAGATTCATTGATTTTTTAATAAATCAAATTGGAATATTATATGCTTACTACTGGTCAATGTTTCATCTGAAGTCGACTGTAACATGTTCAGTGAAAGCAGAATTAAGACACACTTTAGATAGAAAATAATTCTGTGGAATTGGCCTGTTTAGCTACAAAAATCAGATCCTGAACTGTTAAAGAGCCTTATTGCAGATTGGGGTCAACCTCCATGGGACGTGCGGGAATTTAGGATGTGAATGTTGCTTTCAGCACTATGCTTGAACAGAAACGCTTTGAATCAAACCTCTAGACATGATCATCTTCTTTCTATTGATTTAAACTTCTGGTGACCAGACACATTGACTGATATAGTAAACAACTCAATTTTCAAAACATTGTAAAAATCAGGGATTTTCAGGGGAATATCAAAGGTACACCATAACTCACAGGCCTTCCTACACATGGTCTTAACTCAACACACATAAAATAGAAAAGGAAGGGAAAAAAAGGAAAATAAACAAGAATAATTCATTAGATAAGGAAAAATTATCTGCCATCACACAAGTAAGATGAGTCCAAATGACAACTAAGTGAAAATGCCTTTTCATTAAAAAGAGCATGTTGCTCCCAACAAGCTATAAGATACAAAATATTTTCCATTATGTTTTGACTGATCATATTTATAATGAGAAAAATACCAAAAACTACACATGATACTCTCTTACTAGTGTTCATTTTCTTTTCATTTAATATAAGTCTTTATTATCTTCTCTTGAAAAAACTCTTGGTGTGAGATTATTAAACTTCAGGGTTTATATTATAATACAGGTCATTGCCATAAATGGCTCTCCTGAGGGGAACAGAAGGCCCAATATGCAGATTGTATCCACTTCATGGGGAAGTCTGCTGCCTTGCTGGGGCCTGGGCTAAAGATGTGTAGAGAAAACTTCCTACCCTGGTACGGCCCTCCAGTTACTGTCCATTATTGATTTTTCATGTAGGCAGCAATGAAATTGCAATAAGAATTCCAAGAGCAATCAAGAGAGACTTGGGACAACAGGTTAAGGGATCAGGAGCACAAGTAGTGTTCTCCTCTAACCTTCTAGTTGTAGGGAATGATAAGGGAAGAAACACACAGAACCAGATGATCAATACCTGCCTCCAAGCCAGGTGTCGAAAGCAGAACTTTGGGGGTTTTGGTCATGGATAAGTCTACATGACACCTGGCCTGCTGGCAGTAGACAGGGTAATCCTGTCTCAAAGACGGAAAACGATCTTTGTTCAGGAGTTAGCAGGGCTCATTGAAAGAGTTTTAAACTAGATTTGAAGGGGGAAAGGGATAAAACCAGGCTCACTGGAGATAAGCCCGGGTACAGCATGTTATTATTGCTATTATTATCCATCCTGACAGATGGGGCCCAAGTCATCGAGTGGAGGAAGCTCATGGAATGAGGGACTTTCTGTTAGAGGACAGGGGATAGTAGTTGATGACAATGTATTGGTTGGGTATAGAGACGGTTTGAGCATGTGGATTGAGATGTGAGCATTTGTAGTAAGGGATTTTGGTAATGAGAATTAAATATGATGGAATGGTTAAATAAGTATTACATGGGGCATGAGCATGATGCAAATGGTATGGAATAAGGGCTGCCAAAAGTACTGTGGTTGGTTCATCTTGACTTGGTGCCAGGTGCCCACCAAGCCCTTCTATCACTCACCCCCCTGCCTCCATCACAGGGCAAGCGGGGAGAGAAAAAGATGGGAAGAACCCATGGGTTATGATAAAAGCAGTTTAATGAACAGCAGAAAGCAAAGCTGTGCACGCAAAGCAAAAGCAAACAGAGATATTATTCTCTACTTCCCATCTGCAGGCGGTGTCGGGCCTGTCCCGGGAAGCAGAGCTCCAGAACACGTAACAGTTGCTTGGAGGACAAGCGTCTTCCCAACGAATGTACCCCCATCCTCCTCCTGCCCTCTCCCTTTGAAGTTGAGCTGACATCATATGGTATGGAATATCCTATTGGTCAGTTTGGATCAGCTGTCCAGGATGTATCTCCTCCCAGATCTTGCCCCTCCCCTCTCCATCCCACTGGAGGGAATGTTGGAAGGGGCCTTGGTGCTGTGTGAGAACTGCTAGTCATGACATGGGTGTGTTATCAACACCCTTCTAACTCCCAGTACTGCACCATGAGGGCTGCTATGTGGAAAATCATCTTAGCCAGACTCACCACATGGGGGGAACAACTCAATTTCAGCATGGCACTTTACGTTCAAGATTTTCAGTGGTTGCTCACTTATGAAAGAGATAATCCCTACTACTTTGAAGACAGGCAGTTTTTCTTATTGCCTTCTTTGGAAGCAGGATTGAACCTTTACTAAACATCAAGTATTTAAGAGCTACTGACTGCAGTGAGAACAGGGAGATACAGAATATTCACAACTTCTTAATACTTCTTAATATGAAATTAAATTAATCTCCTAATTATTGTCTTCTGAAGCAGTGAATTCCTAAGTGCCATAGCTGCACTCCAGTAACTTTACTGGAATTAGATATTTCTTATAAGAGGGAATTAAGATTCACAGGCCTGAGAACCCAGATACACTGTTTTGGCTTCTATTTCCATACAATTTACACCCTTCCCCTCATTTCTTATTCTATTCCTTTACTGGACAGAAGTATCCTTTTCTTACAAATTTTGTTTTCCTCTGTAAGAGGAAGATTAAGCTAAAACACAGGCAGTTCATCAGCAATCCACTAACCCCTCTCTGCTGTAAACCCTAAAATATCAGACTCCATGAATTGATTTTCTTTCATTCTCTACTGCAGGCATAACTGTTAATGAAGTTGTCAGGTCTGTTGAGATTCTAAAGATTTATTTGTTATACTGAACATAATGTCAAGACAGAGAGTTATTGGTTGCTTTACCCTGACAGTTTTATTCATGAAGCAGAATACTGGAACTTACGGAAGCTTAGCTCACTCAATACATCATTCCTGAAACTTAGTTAAAAGCTTAATGCAAACTTAGTTTAAAGGAGAACAATTGCCTTTAACATGCAAATATTTTATAAATAAATTGCCTTCAAACATCTTAAGTGAATTATTCTGTCATAAATTCACTCTGAGGAAAGTTGTGGGCTGACTTCCTTGTACTAGACTTTATTCAATACAAACCACAGCAGCCAGTATTAGAAATGACCTTTTAAATGTCCTACTCTATTCAGCTTGTGTCCCTATGCCCTCTCTTACTCATATTTGAGTTCAGCTGCATCAAAGCAAATGAGCGACTTAAATTTGGATCTCAGACATAAAAATCAGGTTTGAGACAAAACACCAGTTTCCTACCTCTGGCAATAAATAAAAACTCTCTATCATTATTTATACAATAACAGTACTAAGATTCATTTGGCAAGAGAGGAACAACACTGTACAAGGTCCTCTGTCCAGATTTAACTGTAGCTCAACACCAATGACTCACACTTGTTCTCTCATGGCTCCTCGACCCTGATAAGCAGAATTGCACATTCCAGCAACTGCCAGGCCTGGTTGTGAGCTACCACAAGAGAGGGATTAATTATCACAATTTTAGGGAACAAATTAAATATGAACTGCTTATTGAGAACTGTTAACCATCAACACACATGCATACCTTCGACTTTTTTATCCATAGTCATTCAGAACCATCTTATGAATTCCAAGAACTGGAAACTCAGTTACTTATAATTTATTTTTATGAAAATTAAAGAGGTAATTGTTTTCAAGTTAATATAAAAAATATAAAAACCCCAAACCCCTTAAATTTAAACAGTAAGAAATCAATATGAATACCTTCCAACTATCTAACTTACCACATAGGTTAGAAAAACAATACTCCACTCTGAAATGAGCAGTAGGAAAATTGTTGAGATAGATGAGAGACATTTTGGAAACTGAAAGCTCACACTGAATGTTTCCAAATCAAAAGTAGCACAATTTAAAATTTTGAGAAAATACAAATGAAACNCTCCCCTCTCCATCCCACTGGAGGGAATGTTGGAAGGGGCCTTGGTGCTGTGTGAGAACTGCTAGTCATGACATGGGTGTGTTATCAACACCCTTCTAACTCCCAGTACTGCACCATGAGGGCTGCTATGTGGAAAATCATCTTAGCCAGACTCACCACATGGGGGGAACAACTCAATTTCAGCATGGCACTTTACGTTCAAGATTTTCAGTGGTTGCTCACTTATGAAAGAGATAATCCCTACTACTTTGAAGACAGGCAGTTTTTCTTATTGCCTTCTTTGGAAGCAGGATTGAACCTTTACTAAACATCAAGTATTTAAGAGCTACTGACTGCAGTGAGAACAGGGAGATACAGAATATTCACAACTTCTTAATACTTCTTAATATGAAATTAAATTAATCTCCTAATTATTGTCTTCTGAAGCAGTGAATTCCTAAGTGCCATAGCTGCACTCCAGTAACTTTACTGGAATTAGATATTTCTTATAAGAGGGAATTAAGATTCACAGGCCTGAGAACCCAGATACACTGTTTTGGCTTCTATTTCCATACAATTTACACCCTTCCCCTCATTTCTTATTCTATTCCTTTACTGGACAGAAGTATCCTTTTCTTACAAATTTTGTTTTCCTCTGTAAGAGGAAGATTAAGCTAAAACACAGGCAGTTCATCAGCAATCCACTAACCCCTCTCTGCTGTAAACCCTAAAATATCAGACTCCATGAATTGATTTTCTTTCATTCTCTACTGCAGGCATAACTGTTAATGAAGTTGTCAGGTCTGTTGAGATTCTAAAGATTTATTTGTTATACTGAACATAATGTCAAGACAGAGAGTTATTGGTTGCTTTACCCTGACAGTTTTATTCATGAAGCAGAATACTGGAACTTACGGAAGCTTAGCTCACTCAATACATCATTCCTGAAACTTAGTTAAAAGCTTAATGCAAACTTAGTTTAAAGGAGAACAATTGCCTTTAACATGCAAATATTTTATAAATAAATTGCCTTCAAACATCTTAAGTGAATTATTCTGTCATAAATTCACTCTGAGGAAAGTTGTGGGCTGACTTCCTTGTACTAGACTTTATTCAATACAAACCACAGCAGCCAGTATTAGAAATGACCTTTTAAATGTCCTACTCTATTCAGCTTGTGTCCCTATGCCCTCTCTTACTCATATTTGAGTTCAGCTGCATCAAAGCAAATGAGCGACTTAAATTTGGATCTCAGACATAAAAATCAGGTTTGAGACAAAACACCAGTTTCCTACCTCTGGCAATAAATAAAAACTCTCTATCATTATTTATACAATAACAGTACTAAGATTCATTTGGCAAGAGAGGAACAACACTGTACAAGGTCCTCTGTCCAGATTTAACTGTAGCTCAACACCAATGACTCACACTTGTTCTCTCATGGCTCCTCGACCCTGATAAGCAGAATTGCACATTCCAGCAACTGCCAGGCCTGGTTGTGAGCTACCACAAGAGAGGGATTAATTATCACAATTTTAGGGAACAAATTAAATATGAACTGCTTATTGAGAACTGTTAACCATCAACACACATGCATACCTTCGACTTTTTTATCCATAGTCATTCAGAACCATCTTATGAATTCCAAGAACTGGAAACTCAGTTACTTATAATTTATTTTTATGAAAATTAAAGAGGTAATTGTTTTCAAGTTAATATAAAAAATATAAAAACCCCAAACCCCTTAAATTTAAACAGTAAGAAATCAATATGAATACCTTCCAACTATCTAACTTACCACATAGGTTAGAAAAACAATACTCCACTCTGAAATGAGCAGTAGGAAAATTGTTGAGATAGATGAGAGACATTTTGGAAACTGAAAGCTCACACTGAATGTTTCCAAATCAAAAGTAGCACAATTTAAAATTTTGAGAAAATACAAATGAAACTCCTGAAATGAATGTAAAACTCTGTTTCTGGTGGTTGTTTTTCTTTCTTGGAAGATCCTGCGTAGAAAGCAAGTTGTCTAATTCTGCAGAGATTGATTTCTGTATGAAAAAAAGTCAGTAATAGGACTGAGTCTAGAAAGTTTAAAAAGGCCTTAAAGTTTTAAATCTTACTTTGGTGACACTGAACCCAAAAGCTAAAAATAACATATTTGCTTTAATTATTTCAGTGCACAGCATTTTGATAGGAATTAGGTAAGGAAAAACAAGTTTGATTTCTTGATTCTTTTAATTAAAAATTAAAAAACCCAACAACTTGAAAACATGAGTTTATCGATCAGAGAGTTAACATCCTGAACGTCAGAAACATTTGAGATTTATTGGACCTGAACTCTTAGGTTGAATTGAAGCAAGGATGTTTTCCGTCAAAAATGGGCTTTTCTGGAGTGAGTCTCTGCTGCTACAAATCAAGTCCAGGTGCTACAACCACCTGACCAGAACAGACTTTGGGTGTTTGTTCTCATCTTCTCACAGATAACTCTAGCGACACCTACTAGATACCAAAAAAGCTCTCTCTTAAAACCCATTTGATTTCTTCTTTTCCTCCCTAGCCTCCCAAGACAGTCAAGTAGTCCTGCTTGAAAATATTTGTATGAGAATCTTGAAATACAACAATTAAGAGTAGAACCGACAAAACACTTGAGTTTTAATAATACACACTTGCTAGAATATAAATGTATGAAAGTCAACATTTTAAACGCACAAAGGGAAGATACAGTGTGTTGTGAGGCAGGAGGGCTCTTACGAGTTTGGGATTGCTGCATTACTCAGGGAAGGAGAACTAAATTTCAATAAATTCCTTTACACCCTTCCACATTGCTGTGTGTTTTGAATACACTTTCTCTTGTAGAAAATAGCATTTTAGAGTATCTAAAGGTCTTTTATTTTTTGCCTTTCTCTTGTAAAGGAAATAACTCATAGTTATAACAAGTCAAACGCAGAAGGAAAAGAATATGATGAATATATTTAGGACATAGAATGAGAAGTTTTTGAATAAAAATGTTGTGCTTCTCTCTCTGTGTTTTCCGAGTAAGTGCTACTTAACCAACCATTCCTTTGCTTAAAATAAGAAAGGACATTTCCTCTATACGTCTAGCCCTACCTGTTCTTACACTAGAATTGATTCAGTAAGAATGTGATGCTCTTCCAATTCCCAATAAATGCATTTTGTTTAGTGCTCCCTTATTATTCTTTTTGTTGAAATCTTCACTGAAATTCATCATTATTCTCCCAATCCCAAACTATCAAAACTTATTCATTCTTTCACCATTTTGTGAACAATGCTTAAAATCCCTGTCCAAATTCTTTTATTTCCTATGCTTCACTTAAAATAGTTTAATATGCCTCAAAACAAAAAGTCATTTTAAGATTATATTCTTCCCCTCCCTTCCCAAGAAAGTGTTTAACGAAAGCAAAAACCAACAAATGAAGAACAATTCAGGTCCAGCCAGGTTGGGTGCTTTTGGGTTTGCTTTCCCATTTCTTTGGGAAAAGTACAGTGCACATTTATCACATGATTCTACATATTATTCCAGGGATGTCACCTACAAACATATGACATATATCATTTTCTGTAAAAGTTCTTCACTCAGCAGTCTCTAATGGGAGGATTTGTCATTTGACAGAAGATAAGACAAAAATAGATATTTCACTTACTATTAGGTGATAACACAAGCTTATGTAGGATGTTCTCCCCTCAGCTGAACTCCATAAAACGACAGAGTTGTTCTACACATGTAAAACTGGCCTCCAACAATAACATTATTGCAAGAATTCATAGAACATCTCATGTGTTTCTCCTACGAAAGTGACCACTTCTGTTAGACAATATATGATAAAGAGGAGGTCAGTAAAATACAACAGAGTGTCACAAACCAGGGAGAAAACACGTTTTTGTTCAAGATGGACCCAGTCTGAGCTGCTGTTAAATTAAAGATACCCTCTTGAGATGCTTAAATTATCTGTGCCATGTGGATTGGGACCATTGACAACTGATGAGAAAATTACTTCTGTACCACCTCAGAGGAATTCCCACACCTATTAAACCTCAGTGGAAATGAGATAAGTTTGTTTTAAGCTCCTTCTGGGCTATATGCCAGAGTTTGGCAGAGTGCATAAAAGAAACAGAGCTCCCAGGCCAGCAGTCACTTAGGCTTGGATTTGGTGTTTGACAAGAAATGCCTAAATGCAGAAAAGGAGGAAAAAAATAAGTGTCTTGCTTTGATTAGATGAATCAGAGAGTACACTGTCTTTAGAAAGAGGTAATTTTAAGAGACAAACATCTCCTTATTTCCAAACAAGAATTGGTGAGTAAGAGGATGGGATGAGTTGTGCAAGCAAAGTTGAGTCAGTAAAGAACCCAAGGTTATCAATTTAGCAGCCACAGGTTACAAAATATTCTGTATGATTATTATAGATCCTGAAGTGCAATTTCTCAAATGCACATGACAGATTCATCATAAATAATAAACCAATGCATAAATGTAGCTTATATCTTGGGGGATGATGCCACATTCTTTTCACTTGTAGGTCATCAGCTGTCATTTTGATTCCTAGCGTTAGGGTCTTCAAAATCCCTCAACGCTGGCGGTTCACTTTTACATAAATAATGTTGCACTCCTGTAGATATCCGAGGCTTCCAGTTTCTAGTTGAGTGTAACAGAGCAGAATAGCTTTTCCTAATTATCATACAAGAAGTAGGGGAGGTGCAATTTTATTCTAACATTTTATGAGGAGAAATACAAGAATAATATTGCTCCTGAAGCTGTTATGACTCTCCCTCCTTTGCAGCAGAGCTTTCTTTGCTAACCCCTGCAAGAGAATCTGGATTCTCCTGCCACTGCTAGCTGACACAGACCACATTGCAAGTAGAAAATCCTGCAGCTAAATCCTTACTGGTTTTAAACCTCTGTGATTTGGACTCAACAATGATATGTGGGAATGCCAAGCACTTTCTCTGAAAATTCTTGAGTCCAGAGTAGAGTAGGTCCAGTTTAAGATTATCCAGAATGAAGCTCTTAGACAAAACAGAGGATCTAAGTCTTGGATTCTCCTGGTTGCTAACTTTTTTGTCTTGACAATAATGGCTTGGGTCCAGGAAAGGGAGTTCACAGGGTATTCCTAAAGTCCCTTAAATGATCCTTCTCTTTCTTCATCTTCTTTCCACATCCTACTGGGTAAGTAGGATTTCCATGGTGCATTACCTACTTTTGTTAATAGCCTTTAACTCCCCTTGCACAGAGATCTAGAGGCTTGGAACTCTGCCATTAATTCCAGTAGGGTCCTAAAAATTGACTATCGAAAAATAAAAATTCCTTTATGAATTTCTTATGAATCTACTTTACATGCCACCAGCACGGCATGGATTATGTACTCTATGGGACCGTGACGGTCGTAAAATGGCACGAACATGATTTTGCTTGCTTTATAAGCTATAGGCAAAAGTCTTGGAAATGGATCTCAAATGAAATGTATGCTTTTCTTGAGCAGCGTCAGTCAGTTCTGCTAAGACATCTCAATTTACTCAACTAA
>VYZX01010338.1:0-18178 GCA_013401335.1 Brachypteracias leptosomus
CTCGGAGAACAAGCGTCTTCCTGGTGAATGAATGTCCCCCCATCTTCCTTCTGCCCCCTCCGTTTATAGTTGAGCTGATGTCATATGATATGGAATATCCTATTGGTCAGCTCGAGTCGGCTGTCCGGGTTGTATCCCCTCCCAGATCATGCCCCCCATACCTTTGGTGCTGTATGAGCCCTGCCAGTCATAACATGGGTGTATTATCAACACCTCTGGCTCCCAGTACTACAGCATGAGGGCTGTATGGGGAAAATCAGCTCAGACAGATCCACTACAAATGTCAAAATAAATGTTTTTGAAAAAATGAATACTATTCTATTAAAATCAGACTGTGAGAGCTGCTTAAGTGTAAAAAAGATCATAAATACTTACTACATTCCACTCAGATAAATTATACAACTGTTTACAAGATTGTGATAGAGTAAAATATTTTTGCAGGGGAAAAAATCAAAGTGGATTGGTTTCTTTTTCCAGCATTCTTAATAAGGAGAAAAAGTTATGTCTCTGGAACGCTGCTTAGGTGATTACAGCAGGACATATTCTATCACAATACCAAGCCTAAATATAGAATAATAGAATCTTAGGGGTTGGAAGGGACCTCTAGAGATTGAGTCCAACCCCCCTGCCAAAGCAGGATCACCTAGGGCAGACCACACAAGAATACATTCAGGCAGGTGTTGAAAGTCTCTAGAGAAGGAGATTCCACAACCTCACTGGACATCCTGTTCCAGTCCTCCATCATCCTCAGAGTAAAGAAGTTTCTCCTCATGATGAGGTGGAACTTCCTATGTACTAGCTTATACCCATTATTCCTTGTCTTATTACTGGGCACCACAGAAAAGAGACTGGCCCCTTTTACTTGACACCCACCCCTCAGATATTTATAGACGTTAATAATATACCCTCTCAGTCTTCTTTTCTCATGACTAAAATGCCCCGGTTCTCTCAGCCTTTCTTCATAGGAGAGATGTTCAAGTCCCTTAATCATCCTCGTAGCTCTCTGTTGGACTCTCTCCAGTAGATCCCTGTGTCTCTTGGATTGGGGAGGCCAAAACTGCATACAGTATTCTAGGTTTGGTCTCACTAGGGCAGAGTAGAGTGAGAGGAGAACCTCCCTAGACCTGCTGGACAGTTTTCTTAATGCATCCCAGGATACTGTTGGTCCTCTCAGCCACAAGGGCACATTGCTGCCCCATGGACAATTTACTATCCACCAGGACTCCAAGGCCTTTCTCCATGGAGCCTGTTGTTATTCCTCTCCAGACGCAGGACTTTACACTGGTCCTTATTGAACTTCATGAGGTTCACGTTTGCCCAGCTCTCTAGCCTGTCCAGGTAACGCTGGATGGCAGCACAGTCTTCTGGTGTGTCAGCCACCCCTCCCAGTTTTGTATCATCAGCAAATTTGCTGAGGGTACACTCTGTCCCCTCATCCAGGTCGTTGATGAAGATATTGAACAAAACTGGACCCAGTACTGACCTTTATGTTTCATGACTCTATATATCACATTTTTAATTCAGGTGCAGGTAGAAAAATTATAAGGAAGAAACAGTCTTGCACTGCTGACATGGAGAGTGTAAGTATTTCCATATTGAAACCATCTTCACTGTGAAATGCATTCTTAGACAAATCTGATCTGCACAGCAGGTGACCATACTTCTCAGTGGAGTATATAGCTGTACATCAAAGAGGGAGATTTCTTACTAGTAGGAAGATTATTTGGGTTGTTACTCAACTGAAGGGTCTATGATGAAAAACATATTCAATACTTGCTGATTTTTCCTTATATGATACTACAATTTGTTTTCTGTGCTTAGAATCTAATACTTATTAATGTATATAGTACACTAAATCTGTACTGACGTATAACTGGATGCAGGGGGAAGGAAAGATTTGATATAAGTTAAACTCTATTCTGACCTTCTCTATCTGTGAGTTTTCTATTAAGAGAATACTGTGGTCCAACACCCCTTTTTAATGTGTCCTCCCAAATTTAATTTAAATGCATTCTTTGGAAACACAAACCCAAAGATTCATGGATTTAAGTAAAATTAGAATTTTAGAATTAGAATTAGGCCCTTAAAATATGGTTAGTGTGAATATCCTGGCATTTAGGGAAGAGTCTTATCAACATGTTCTTAGTTCTTATCTGAGTATAGTATAGAGTTGAAATTCTCAATTAACATCTCTGAGGACATCCTTTTCTCCCTTTCATGTTCTAAGGCTGTAATTCTTTCATTCACTAGCTACACCTTGCAAATTCCCCTCTAGCTACCTCCAATACAGTGGGGCTCAAGAACAACTGAAGACTGAAGATTTTGTTTCCATACTGTATTCATCTGAATGCAGTATTCATTGTGACTTTGATAGAAGGTTATAAATTATGTAAACAATAGACTTGTTTTTATCTTATTCATCTATGTGCTTCTTCAAATGTGCCATGAATTAAAGATTAATTTTTAATTGAAGAATATAAGATAGAAAAAGAGACTTATCCCTCTTTATGCATAAAGCTTGATTTCAGTGTGAGGGAATCCAAAGTGCTTTGGCTGGAAAGCCACAGAGAACTCTGATAAATCCTCTGACTGGAACAACAGAGAGGGTAGACTGGTGTGAGAGGTATAAAGAGCCTCTGTAACTCTACGGCTAAAAATTCTGCTGATGGTGCCTGTAAATATGAGGTTTTGACCAGCAGAGGAATTAAGTTCTGATATTTCTCACAGTGGTGTGTGGGTTGTCTAGAAAGATTAACTCCAGTACACTGAAATAATGATTAAACAGAAATTTACATTTCTTTCCTGTCTTTTCTCTATTTAAGAAAAATTAGCTACAGTAAGAAAAATACTGAAAGGAAATATTTTTTTCCTGCAATTTGTTCATATGGATGAGTTTATAAATATAATTAATGTATAGAAATAATTTTTAGGAAATATAAAATCCATCTTCTTGTAGCTCATCAAACCGTTGTAGCAATAAAGTTTTATATTACATATAAATTTATCAGCAGTAGTGTAGTGGCTTTTCAAGTTAGTATATTAAATATATGAAGTGAACACAAATAACAAACTATTAAATTTTGAATTGATCAAAATATACAAACTATATTTAAGTTATTAAATTATTTAATAAACTAATCCTGATCCACGCATAGCAGCTTAATCCTCTTTATCCATGGGCACAAGTAGGGTGAGAAGAGAACAGAGAGACAAATGGATGATTTTAAAAGATTGTGAAATTTAGTTATTAGAATGTTCAGATTTTCAAAGATTTTGGACCAGAGATAAAATGGGGGAAAAGTGGTATAGGGGATAAACTAGGTTCCTTTCTGACTTGATTGCTATGCTTTACTGATTTCTTTCATAGAATCATAGAATTGTCAGGGTTGGAAGGGACCTTAAAGATCATCTAGGTCCAATCCCCCTGCCATGGGCAGAGATGCCTCCCACTACATCAGGTTATTCAGAGCCCCATCCAGCCTGGCCTTAAAAACTTCCAGGGATGGGGCTTCCACCACCTCTCTGGGCAACCTGTTCGTGTCTCACCACCCTCATGGGGAAGAACTTCTTCCTAACGTCTAATCTGAATCTACCCACCTCTAGTTTTGATCCATTCCCCCTAGTCCTACCACTACCTGACACCCTAAAAAGTCCCTCCCCAGCTTTCTTGTAGGCCCCCTTAAGATATTGGAAGACCACAATAAGGTCCCATCGGAGCCTTCTCTTCTCCAGACTGAACAACCCCAATACTTTCAATCTGTTCTCGTAGGAGAGGTGCTCCAGCCCTCTGATCATCATCGTCGCCCTTCTTTGGACATGTTCCAGCACATCCATATCTTTCTTGTAATAGGGGCTCCAGAATTGGAAGCAGTACTCCAGGGGGGGTCTCATGAGGGTGGAGTAGAGGGGGAGAATCACCTCCCTCGACCTGCTGACCACACTTCTCTTGATGCAGCTCAGGATATGATTGTCTTTCTGGGCTGCAAGTGTACACTGGCTACTCACGTTGAGCTTCTCGTCCACCAGTACCCCCAAGTCCTTTTCTTCAGGGCAGCTCTCAAGCCAGTCATTGCCCAGTCTATATCAGTGCTTGGGATTGCCCCGACCCAGATGCAGGTCCTTGCACTTGGTCTTGTTGAACTTCATGAGGTTGGTACCTCTCCAGTCTGTCAATGTCCCTCTGGATGGCATCCCTTCCCTCCAGCATGTCAACCACACCACACAGCTTGGTGTCATTGGCAAACTTGCTGAGGCTGCACTCAATGTCACTGTCCATGTCGCCAACGAAGATGTTGAACAAGACCGGTCCCAGTACTAATCCTTGAGGGACTCCACTTGTCACTGTCCTCCCCTTGGACATGGACCCATTGACAGCCACTCTTTGGGTGTGGCTGTCAAGCCAGTTCTTTATCCACTGAGTTGTCCATCCGTCGAACCCATATTTTACCAGCTTGGAGACCAGGATGTCATGCGAGACCGCGTCAAAGTCTTTGCTCGGGTCCAGGTAAATGACATCAGTTGCTCTTCCCTTGTCTATTAATGTTGTGACCTTCTCACAGAAGGCCACCAGGTTTGTCAGGCATGATTTGCCCTTGGTGAAGCTGTGTTGATTGTACCCAGTCACCTCTTTGTTATTCTTCCGCCTCAGCAGTGCCTTCAGGAGGATCTGCTCCATGATCTTACCGGGTACGGAGGTGAGACTGACTGGCCTATAGTTCCCTGGTTCTCCCTTCTTTCCCTTCTTGAAAATGGGGGTTATGTTTCTCCTTTTCCAGTCAGTGGGGGCTTCACCAGACTGCCATGACTTTTGGAATATAATAGAGAGTGGTTTAGCAACCTCATCTGCCAGTTCACTCAGTACCTGTGGGTGTATCCCGTCGGGTCCCTTTGATTAGTTCTTTGATCTCAAAACATTCTGAATGTGATGGTTTCAAGATATTGAATGCACTTGAGACAGCATAATAAGGGCCAGACCTGAGACTATTCATCATCTTGATTTCTTTTTTGTGGTACCGTCTCAGCTGTACTCAGATCCTTAGTGTACAAAGTGTGATAGAAATACTAAGACATGGGAAAATTAATAAGCTGATCAAATATAACAGGTTCCACAGGTCTTCAGTGGCAGGTGAAGGAAGAGAAATATAGACAGCAACTTGTTCTATTCTTGTAAGGAACATTGAGAATCTGTCTTGAGACTGACAGCAAACATTGTTGTATAACAAGCCAGAAAAAGGCATTTGTTCTTTTGTTTTCCATGTGATTTCTAACTCTGGTTGTTTTTTCATAATTAAAAAAACCCAACTGATAACAATGAAAGCATTATGCAATTTCCCCATCAACATAAATTAATACAGATAGAATGTTTATTCCACGTGTATCATTATGAAGGAGCTGATTCCTCACACAAGAGATCAGATTGTGATATTTATGGAATAGTTAGGGGATTACCAAAATTTAATTAAACTAAAAAAAAAACTGGTATGAAACTAGCTGCTGCAGAACTATGGTGTCTTTACATTTCCTGTCAAAGTACCTTTGCTCTTAGAAAAGCACTTTAGTTGTAAGGAGAGATGGCTGAAAAATCCTCCCATAATCTATACTGGACAATACATTAACCTCCTTGCAAAATGACTATATAACAGAGTACTGCTACTACCAATCCTACATGTTTATAAAATATTTTCTTTTTAAAATGTAAATGTTATTCATTTTACTGCTGGCTCAGAGATTTGCTGTAATTTATGACTGACCTTTCATTGGTTCTATAAATGATGTATTAATCATCCTCACAATATACATCTTCTTGAGTGAATGCACATATGAACATCTCTGGCAAGTAACTCCTAGGATCTAATGAACTGTTAGGCTTTATCCAGTTTAATGTATATCTGAGGAAACTGGTTTGGAGGAAATTTTTATAAGCACTTCAGCCCATTACTTAAAGCCGTAACTACCACTTAACACATTTCAGCTTTGAAAGGTCTGAAGAGGGGACAAGATTAGACATTGTCAAGATTAGGCTGCTTCACCTAATATTTTCTCTATGAAAACACCAGGTAAGGTCTCACCAGGGTAGAGTGGAGGGTCAGAATTACCTACCTTGACCTGCTGGCCATGCTTCTTTTGATGCAGCCCAGGATATGGTTGGCTTTTGAGCTGTGAGCACATATTGTTGGCTCATGTCCAGTTTTTTCATCCACCGTTCATATAACCTAGTTTAATTTGAAGCTCAAGGGCTTTTAAAAGAAATCCTAACCAGGAGTGTTCTTTTAAGAAGCTCACATTGAAATCAATCAAGCTTTCATCCTGTATGTTTATTTATTCTTCTAGTTTGCTTTTTTTTTCAATTGAGTATTCAGATATTTCAACATTATTGCAAAATAATGCAAAATAAGGCTTGGCTATCAAGATTGAAAAAAATATCAGCAATTTAAAATCTTGCAATATAGACATTTTCAGTTCAGTACAAGCATTCTTTTCTGATTTAAAGAAAACAAAACAAATCAAAAGTAGTTGAATTTAACATTGCAGTCACATAGAAGTTTGTAAAATTAACTTTGTTTGAATAATTATGTTACTAAACTCTATTATATATTTGGACAGACCAGTCAATCTTTCTCAACATGAATCAGTCCAAATTTCATGGTAATTTCAAGATGCTATTCCTAGAAAAAAAACCACACAAATTTTCTCCTTTTATGGAATATAGTTAGACATTTAACTTCTGGAAAACAATGGAAACAACAGGGTCTATTGCTTAAATTCTACCCTTGCTTTTGAAAATCTAAGGTGTTTTTTCTTCCATGCAAATACATCTGTGGACTGTTAGCCATAATTTACCTAAGTAATGTTACTGTAAGTGCAATTTTTTTTTAACTTAAAAATTTAAGAACAGATCTTATCCTCTTGCTTGAATGAACTATCTGAAGTAGTTGCTGAAGCAGTTTTAACCTAGTATCATAGTGTAGAGTTTTTTTTCCTTCTCACGTTTTTCTTAATTAACATACCTGGCATGTGTTCAGGATGAAAAGTGTCTCTTTGCAAAGACTTGTGAGATAAAAGAAGTGTTCTTAAGTAATATATTCTTTCCTGAAATATTCCTGAACAGTTAATTATCCTTAATACAGTGTTTAGAAACTTTCTTGGAAATTCTTTAAAGTATGAAGACTGAAATCTTAGAATTAATCTTAGATTATATTAAAAATTTTTTTTACACATGCATACTTACACTTTTATCTCACTGACCTTGACATTTATAAATGTGAACCAACAAAACATGTCTAAGAAAGATTAGTGTCACGTTTTCATATGACAATATTTTACATGATGCAAAAATTTAGTTATAACTGGGCTTCACTGGTATTCAAGATTGTTATTAGCTTTTAATGACTACCCTTTTTGTAAGTTATGTGTTTGTTTACCTTGGCTGGGTGCCAAGTGCCCACCAAACCTTTCTATCACTCCACCCTCCACAATGTCTGTCAGCAAGGCAAGCGGGGAGAGAATAAGATGGAAAGAACCCATGGGTTACGATAAAAAGCAGTTTTAATAAACAGCAGAGAAAGCAAGGCCGCGTGTGTGCGAAGCAAAAGCAAGCAAAGCTGTTACTCTCTACTTCCCATCCGCAGGCGGTGTCGGGCCTGTCCCAGGAAGCGGGGCTCCACAACATGTACCAGTTGCTCGGAGGACAAACGTCTTCCTGATGAATGTCCCCGTCCTCCTTCCTTTATAGTTAGGCTGATGTCATACGGTATGGAATATCCTATTGGTCAGCTCGGGTTGGCTGTCCGGGTTGTATCCCCTCACAGATCTTGCTCCTCCCAGTCCCCATCCCACTGGGGGGAATGTTGGAAAGGGCCTTGGTGCTGTGTGAGCACTGATAGTCACAACACGGATGTGTTATCAACACCTTCTAGCTCCTAGTACTGCAGCATGAGCACCAGCTCAGCCAGACCCACTACAGTGTTCTACATCAGAGACGTAGTCCTCAGGCTATTGTATCTGATCACGGTAAAGCTCTTGTGCTAGTTAAGACAGTATTTTCATCCTCTAAATGACTTACACATACTTCTATTTCTAAATAGTGTAACAAATGCCAATTTTTCATTGGGTGCTTTCTCTTCATCTGTTTTTTGCTTGCATTACAAATTTGTGTAATGTTTTTCCAGCTACTCCTTAAAATTAAGTTATGTAAATTAACTAGATCAACAAATTGTCATCATAGGACTTTATGAAGGTAATTAACAATTGTTCTAAATGTACGTGAATTCCGTAGGAGAATTTCCATGAGAAAGCAGAACTACCAAATGTTCATGTAAAATGGTCAGAACATAAAATTCATGTGCTGTATTTGGGGTTCCAGAGTTACATTTGGGGTTCTCCTTGGCTCAGGATATTTTTCCAGTAACAGTTCCTGAAATGTAATTCAAAGCTGACACAAGATTGACATAGCAGTCTATTAATAAGATCACAATATCAGAGCTTTAAGTAAGAAAAATTAAATAAAATTGCCCATAGGCATTCATAAACTGGACAAGAAAACTCAGCGTATAGCAAAATAGTCTTTCATTTTGTAGCAATAGAAAAGTTTTGGCACCGTTTATTAAGAAACAAGCTTATGTAAGCAGGATGTTTTGTTCATAATTCAGATAAGTAACTCTTCATACTGAGATAGTTCATCAACTATTGCAATCAAATGAAGCACAACACTAAGAAGTATTCTTGCTGACTAAAACTGATCAAACAGTCTGTATGATAAAGCTTAACATTTTTCATCCAGTAAGTTTGTTCTAAGAAGATTCTCTTCTTGCTTGTTTGCATATCTATTTCCTCTTAAAATATTTAGTCTGCAATAATGCAAATTTCCTCGACAACTTAGCTGACTTATAATATTCTGCTACAGTTTCTAAATGACAAAAAAATGTCTTTACTAATCTAGCAGCTGGCTGAATGAGCCACAGGTTAGTATTCCCGTGATTTTTAACAACACAATTGAGAAGAGTCATATGTACAAGGACTTCCATTTTGCTTCCTGACATCTTACAGTAACATCTACTGAAAAAGAATTACATTATGTGGTTCATCTTGTGAAAACTAAAGTTTCTGTTTCTTGAGAAACATGAATATAAACAAAGCATAACAAAAAATAAAACTCATCACAACTCTTTATACTCATCTGTAATAAGTTTTACCTAAGGCCTCAGCCTTTCTTTTTGAAGATATTATATTCTTTTTGAATACATACTTAGCACAACTGATCAAGTATGCAAAATTACTGTATACATTTGGTCTTGTGATGTTCAGCAAAAAATAATTATTACACTATGGAAAAATGCATAAATACTAACATAATACAAGAGAGGACACCATTTTCAAAGATATCGTGGCACATTGTCAAGTACTCTATGTATAACATGGAGTTGGCTTAAATGGTTTCACTTTATCCTGTTGTGTAGGATCAGCTTGTGTGCTATGTACGCAGACAGAAAATGCAGCTGGAGATGAGTAATATAGAATTTTCTTAAAGCTGTCTGGCATTTCAGACATGTTTGTAGCTTCTAACTAAAAGAAGCTGGATATAGGCTGAGAAATTATAAAAGCTAAGTTTATATTAGAATTGACAAGGCTACTCCTCCAGCTTGGACTACACTTGATATAACACTGTAGTAAATATGTATACTGAATTTCAATTTACTTTAAGTACTTTAAAGCATAAAAATGCACAATAATCAAAGTTAGAAAACATACTATGTATATATCCAGAAGACAGTTTTATCCAATTGAATAGACACCCTAAAAATTCTGGGACATTATAAAACTGTGGAAATATTTCACATGAAGAGAGATGATAATTTATTAATAATTTTACATGAAATGTGGTTAGTACAGTTTTTTCTGTTGCTTGTTTTATTCTTAGGTTGTGCCCATCACTATAGCATCTGAAAACCTGATTACTTTTGCAGCATGGTTTGTTTCTTCAATGATTTAGACATTTATGTGATTATAATTTTCATTATTAAAGAAATGGTCTGTGGGGAAACATGAAAAAGACAGTCAGTACAATAAATAAGTTGCACATAAAATGCCTGCCTTTCTTTACTGAATTCAGATCCATCAGTAATGTAAAAGTTCAAAGGCATTAAAGAGGCACCTCCTTGTTACACTTACATCTAATAAAATCACTCTCTGCTAACAATCATATCAGATCTAACTATAATCACCTCCTCTCTAACACCAACTCTTTATAACTCACACAGTGTTCATCTGCTAAAGGATAAAATATACTTTACTGTACCTTTTTTCTGATTAAGATGGTAGATTTTCAGCTACCTTCAGGGCTGCTCTAAATTCTGCATTGCAAATGAGAAGAAAAGATAGGAAAGGAGCAGCGTAAATATCTCCTTCTAAACAGAAAAATCACCTCCCCAAAAAATTCTTACTGCTCAGGAACAGCTAAGTGAAAAGAGGAAATTACCATTTTATACCTAAATGTACACTTCTGAGCTGGCAACCCAAATTTCTTGCAGTTTTCAAGTGACCTGACAGCTAGCATCAATGTTAACATGAATATTTCCTACTAAGCTTGCTCCCTTCACCAATATTATAGAACTGGTTGAAAGCTCTTTTTTTTTAACAACTAAATATTTGTTCCTATGATTTATCTTATTTCTCCTGTGAGTGTTAAGAACTTCAACTGTCTTAATAAGCTTTCCATGCCTCTCATCAATCACTAAAGATGAAAGAAAAAGAAAAACACAGAAGAATGGTTTCTAAATCCTGTAGTCCTATCATCTTTTAAGTCTCTTCACTGTAATCAAGTCCATACATATTACTGCTTTGAAGTACTTGTTTCTTTACTAAATGTGAGACAACATTCATCATACACATAAAGGAACTGCATGATTATTTGGGGGTTGTATAGCTGAAGATCTTTTTTTATGGGAAGAATGAGTTAAGAATATAAACTACAATCACTGGCCCACTGATTCTTTCAAAGTAAAGATATCCTGAATGTCAGTGATACTCCTACTGGTAGAGTAAAAAAAACAAAATCAACTTTTGGTACTGTCTAGATGCTTTGAATTACCACAGAAAATGGAATTTAGTGTGGATACATGGTTATGTCTTTTGAAAACAAAATACTCTATGCCCAACTGCTTTTCAAAAATTTTTAGTAAAGCATATTAGAAACTAATAATAAAAAAGCTTTCAAAAAATTTAATATTCTTTCATTTCTTACAACAACAACAACAAAAAGCTTGCAATCCTACTATATTCGTTTTGTCAAATTAACATTCTGAAAACTTGTCTAACTTCACTCTTGTTGAAAGAGTAGTTTCAAACCTTACAACTGCTTCTTTGAGTGGCGACATGGTTTCCATTGTGAGCATGTTTATTTTCACAATGCAGATGTCAGAGAAGAAAGTATTAAAATCTCATTTTAATAATGGAAGACTAGCAGACAGAGAAGCTGTTAAAGAGAGCTGAACCTCTGCATCATATAGCAGTGTTATAGCCCAAGAAACATGCTTATATTCCAGTTAATAACAACCTGTATAACAGTTCTCTGGTCATTGACTAGACAATTCATACTGATATTGTGGAGTTGTTTAATCTCATTTGATCAGAACTGGTTTTACTCTAAGCTACACATATGTTGCTATATACTACAGTCTTCAGTTTGCACTGACCTTCAAGGAGCAAAACCATAGCGCTGTAGAAACAGTCTTTATTCTTTATCATCACATTGACATTTATGTAGTAAATACATATATTGGAGTTTTGTACTGAATCTTCAGTTATGCAGTTCATGGGTTTTTTTTCTGCAGTCAATGAACATGCATGTATAAATTTTTAATACAAATTGGTGTTAACATTGTGTATGGAGATGGACTGATGTCAATATTGTTCGGGCTGTGACAGTATCATCCGGTGAGTGATTTCCCTATCTTTACTTCAACCCACAAGTTTTCTTACTCCTGTGCTTGCTATTTTCTTCCTCATTCAACTNGAGCAAGCAAGCTCTGTGGATGCTTAGCTGCTGTGGAGCCAACCCACTGCATACATAGGAGTAAAGATAATTCATAAACAATAACCAATATTTACCTGGATTTTTTTTTTTTTTTCCCAATAATGGATAGGAAGACAGTCCTTGATCAATATTATTTCTTTGTGAATGAGGCATGTTTTTAAGTGTATTTTTCAGAAATAGAAAAGGTAGATTAATTTGCTGCATGTTGCCATATAACACAAGACACTGTGGTAGCATCAATAAAATATTAGACCTAGAAACATATTTAACTATATAATATTTGTTTGCTAAAGGTAATAATGTTTTTAAAGTGACATCATCCAGAATTATTCACCCTGCTCCCCAGGCTTTTCTATATATCTCCCTCTTCATCTCTAATGTGGTACTTCACACCTGAAATCAGTTCACCTATCCAGCATATCTTTTATTCTTTTCCATAAGCTTCTTAATTGCTGAGAATGGACAGCAAAGTAAATATATAACAGATGAGTTGAGATAATAAAATCATTCTTTCTTCCAATGGTCTGTATAGCATCATTTTTGCTGATACCTTGCAATGTCTGACCTTTTAAACTTACAGGACTGAAGCTTTTTAAAGACACCTATCTCATCTCAGAAAAATGGAAGCCAGGCATTCAAGACCAACTTGTATTTGCTTCTGAATCAAACTGTCATTTTTGCTCTATTAGAGTCCGCTATCAAGTCTGGACAAGCTATTATTCTGCACATTAGTTCATATAACCTTGAATTTTTCAGAAAGTCCTTGAAAGTTAATGCAGCTGGTTTATGCAACTACAATTCATACACGTAAGTGAGTTTCACAGAATCTTGGTAGCTAGCAGTGCTAATAAACATTAATTTACAATCTATACGATCCTTTTAACTTTGCATCTATTTCCCCTGATTTACTATAATCCCTGTTTAGTTCCACTTACGTTTTTGGGGAACTTTCCATGGTGTAAAAACCAGGACTAAGGTATGAACAGTTCACGATTCAGCAGGAATCATGCTAGAATTTAAAGCTGGACATTTAGTCCAGACATTTAGTAAGCAGACAAAATCCCTCCAAACCAAATCAAACCAAACAAATAGGTGCATCAACATCCCTTTAATGGTGAAAAGAACGTATATGATTGAGATCAAGGAACTCGCTGTATCATTGAAAAAAGAAGACATTAGACCATTTGTACTGATATAATGGGGCCAAACAACAAAACATTTCTAAGTAGCAGAAGTATCATGTACTGTATTTTATATTTGCATTATTCACAACAAAGGGTGTCAGCCAATCAAAGAAACAGTCAATCCAAAGTTTTCAGGGAAATACCCGAAATCAGAGATCAGGAACCAGCCTCTAAACAGTCTAATAATTTTAAAAGCATAAATATTCTATTGAACTTTTTTTCTAACAGATTTATTTTTTCTTCTGGATTTTAGTGTCCTTTTGTCTATTTTTTTTTTTCGTGGAAGGATAATGCAATAACAACTGCATGTAATTTCAGCATCGATCTGCCCTGCTTATTATGGTAGGCAATGTGCGGGTGGTGTAGGATTTTGGAACTATCCTGTGAAAGCATGCAAACAGATCAAAATGGCTTTCAACATATATGTAAGATACTTTAATCTAATGAGAATATTGCCTGCTAGAATTTGAGTCTAGAAAACTACATTTGTTATAAAAAAATTGGTGATTAACAAATAAATAACACCACAGCAAGAATCTAGACAACTTCATTACCATTACTGTGTTCAGAGATTGCAGAGAAAAATGGAGATTAACTGTATCTTTTTTTTGCAAAAAAAGTTTTAAAATGTATGTGTCTATATGTAAAAAAAAATCTCTTGGGTATGATAATCAATGACAGGGAGCAAACATTAAAATCAGCTTTGCTGCTACCTTTTCCATATCTAAGTAACACACAAACAGAATGCAGAAAGTGTCTCCATTGCGTTCAAATCAACTTTCAGTGTGTACTGTAAAATGCTCTCAAAGTAAGTCACTATGGTGATAACCAAGTTGTGATGAAGAGCTTCCATGATCATGCCTGTCCAAAATAAATCTAGATACCTATCTCCTAGGCTGTCCATCCTGAATCCTACTTACAGATAATGTTAGGCCATGACAGTCAGATCGTCTGAGGTGCTGTGGATGCTTTATTGCTAATTCATTTCCAGATTTTATGATGTTCTAACTTTTCGGAGTTTCACTGGGCTTAAAATCCCAAAGCTCCTTTTTATCATATTCTCTTCAAACTCCCTCACAGAGTCTGCTTCTTTCACTTATCTAGGCACAGATTTTCAGACATTACACCGTTGTATTAACCAGAAAGATCTCTGTGTATAATGGTATATCTCTGGGAAGATAAAGGTCAAGCAGAATAGCTCATGTTCAAGAGACACATATGGGCGAACAAAAGATAATTCTAAATGATGATTTTAAATTAGATGCAGAAATATGGAAACTATGTTTTCCAGTCTAGGGTGAATGTTGGTATAGTTATGGAAATGGTCACCATTCTGAAAGTTTTCTGTTACATGGAGGTGAAGCAGCAAGGAAGTGCTTTTCAAGTATACACAAAAATATTTATGTAAGTAAAAAAATAAGCCAACGATCAAATGAGAAAACAATTTCTTTAAAATAATAGTGGGAATCTGTGCAGTCATGTCTCCTTATAATAAAACCTGTGGGTTTTTCTCCCTAAAATCTAGATGCACTTGAATATGTATAAAAATAAACTCTAAAGGATGAATACAAAGACCTGATGAATTTAATTATTATTAGTTGCAGCAAGTCTAAGACTATTTAAGAGCAATTTGGTATCATAGATAAATGGAAGCAAAGTTTTGGCTTAGGTTTAGCATTTTTACATTCAAATATGTTAACAGTTGTGCACCTTACAATCTTGTCACTCTTCATTTTAACAGTTCTGATCATCCTACATTTCCCATTCTTCCCATAAAGATCTCTTTCAATGTCCTCCCAGGGGTATGAAGTTTCAACTGAAATTAATTCTTTCTTTGCAAAAGGAACACCTGTCTGTCAGGTTTTGTCCAAGAATCAGTAAAAATCTTGAACTTCTGGTCTTATTCACATTCTGAATGCTTGCATCTCTCAGTGACCCAGCAGAGGCAGTACTGCTGGCTTTGAAACATTAACATTCACATTGATATTCACATTGTGCAAATTCTCTCCTGTCAGCTTTTAAGCATTTCAAGACACTGGGTTGATCCAAAAGAAGAGCAAGGAGATTGGGGATAGGTGCTCTGAGATGTTATAAAAAGGACAATGATGGTATACTGGAGAGGACCTTTTCAACAAACTGTGGCCTATTTGCTCATTAAGACAAATACTGCTAAGGTAAAACTTGAAGGAAGTTAATACATCAATTGGACTATCGCAGATTTTTCAAATATATTCATCTTGGTGATTTCTGAGTTTCTCAGATAAGAAGTGTAAAAACTGTGATTTATAAGGCTTCTATAGATACTTTGAGGAGAAATTAGATACAGTCAGATCTTTTTCCTCATGATTGCTTATGAAGTGTAAAGGGAAAATTCCAATACATTATACAGTATTTCTAGTAGAGAAAATTTTGAAGCACTTTGCTTTGCCTAGCAATTAGAGCTCGGAAAAAAAAGTATTAATGAATAATAGCAATAATTCAATAAATTTTCCTCATTCCTTTTTCAGAATGAAAGAAGATTGTCTAGCAATGGATTCCGTATTCTTTGAACTTATTTAATATATAGAATTATTGTTATGTTGCTTTGATGAATTATTTCAGCTCTTGCAGGTAAAATGCAAAGGGAAATATCCGACTGTGTACATCTACTAGTTACATGGATTTTGCTTTCCTTCACTGATAGACTTAAATAACTGGTGAAGATCACAAGTTTTAACTCCAGATTTTACAGAGTTCTTAGTTAATGAACTAATTTGAGATTACTTTTAACAAATATAGTTTCTATTGTCATAACTGTTTAGTAGGACAAATTCAAATTCTGGCTTCTTTACTGACTAGAATGCACTTGCAATAATCTGTCTATAAAGCTAGAAGAATGGAGACTTGATTTAATTATATCCTAACTGCATGTTCAGAAGTAGAAACTTTCTTTGATACAGAAAGATATGCTGATTCTCCCATAGCATGTACTCTAATTTTAGAAAATGAAATAGAGGAAGTCTGGTTTTTTTGAAGTTGACATTCTGGAATTTCCTTTCTATGGGACTCTCAGAATAGAAATTAGGATACATATATTTGTTTATAATATAGTATTTTCCAAATGGATTACCTGATTCTTTCTAAAGCAACAGATTGTTACATTTCTCAGGCATGGTATCTATTCAAGTATCTCAGAGACTTAGATCCCTGAGTCACATTTCCAGACATGATTAATAGTTGGAGCTTAAAGACTTGTATTATCATTTTATCTAAAGATGCAGATACAAGACTGAGGTCTTGAACAGACTATTAGGGATTGTAAGCAGAACCATTGGTGAAGAACTACATATTCTGTTGACTACTCCTAATACCTGAGAGGATTTTGGTAAGTGACTAAATCAGTGAATGAGTTCTCATTAAACATAACAAGCAGCAAGCATTGGGAATGAATCAGGTAAAAATAGGTTGGCTATTATAATTCAATCAGTTGTTCTCCTGACAAACTGTTATTTGGGCAAGGTCTTGAACGCTATTGCTGTAGCTCCAGTGAAAAGGTATCAAAGGAATGCTCGCTTCTTGAGTGTTATACATCAATCCCACTGTGAATTTTAGCTTATGAAATGTTTTCCCTTGTCATGTGTATTGTACCTCTCATTTCTTCTAAAAACACTTTTGAGAGTAATGGGGTGAAAAGTCATTTTGACTAGTATGCACTTTCTGCAAAAGTGAAGGTGTATCAAGCCTATTGGGGCTTTTGTGTTCTGGGTCTTCTCCATCTAATCAAAACCATTTTAATTAATAATCGATCTCAATTTTGCTCTTTTTCTTAGACTTTTTTCAGTCTACTGAGTCATTCCTATTTTCTACATATTTTTCCCCTGCAGTAGAAAGGTTAGGGACAGAAAGAAATAACATGCTTTAATTTCTTTCTCCAGTATCTCAGGGAATGATGCAGACTAATGTAATGCTATTGTATTTGTTTATGTTTAATACATTTCTCAGTGGTAATTACTTACTGCGAACTGAAGAACTATAGGGTTTCCTCACTTTTCTTAATTTGTTTCATTTGGTATTGCAGTTATTTGCATGTTTTCCGTCAGTTAACAATAGATTATTTTATATTTATTCCATAGAGATGTAACGCACACAGAAGGTTTCACATTTATTTTAAGATTCATAGATCTTTTTTTACCTTCTTCTGATTATAATTCTATTTTTTTAAAAAGCGAAAAGTTTTAGTGGTATATTTCTGTGTGGCTGTGAAATTTCTGTCAGAACTAATTTATTGAATAAATGGGAATAAATACGTATTTGCATCATACTTGACATAGTCATGCTTTCTGTCATTTTCTTTACCATAGTTGCCTAATCTTGAGATATAAGAAAAATTTGGGGTGTTTTTCCTTTCTTCTTCTTCTCTTTAAGTTGGCATAGCCTGAGAAGGTGTCAATATATTTCTGAACCACCTTATAACATAATTTGTACTGTTCCAGTGTCTGCACCATGTGTGGCCTCTGCAGTCTTAAACTCCTCACCATCTGAAAGATGTCAAGAATGCATTGTGCCTTCACTCTTTACAGGACAGTGCTCAGAGCACAGAAGGTGCCTGTTCTTCCTGCTCTGGAAAAAAATTGGCATGCACAGAATTCTTCGTAGCATTGTGAATTCTTTTGTCATGAACACTCTCCTAACTTAAAAATTTTACATAACAATACTCTTGCATAAAATACAACTTCACTAGTAATCAGAGATAAAATATTATAACCAATGGTATTGTAAGAAATTCCACTAATAAATATGCTTAGGATATTACTGCTCTTCTAAGGTTTGTTCCATTTGTAGGTTTTGAGCTACAACTTCCACTCACACAATAAAAGAACTGGAGTTTTTTAGCAAAAGGTACTAGACATGACACCATGTACTTCAACACCATGTGCCAAGTCTTTGGATTACTGTGACAAAAAAAGCAAGCAAAGCCGTTACT
>VYZX01010340.1:0-12714 GCA_013401335.1 Brachypteracias leptosomus
GGTAAACCCACCACACCAGTGAAAAGTATTTCACATAGTACATATGTCTTAATGGGCTGTCAAAATGAAAATATTTTTAGATTTAGGCAAAACTTCCACAGTTCAGAAAAGGCTCAGTTCCATCCTCTCTACTTCTTTCTGTGAAGTGAATAAAGTTCCATCATATGCGTAGAATTAATGGGTCCATCTAGAAGGGCTTTCTCTGTTACTCAAAAAAGAAAAAAAAAAAAAAAGATTGTATAGGATTTGCCATATTAGAAGTTGTGTTAACCAAAGTTGTTAAAGCAATGAGTAAGCCACTACCAGAACTTCAGAAGTTTTGGAGACTAGTTTTCAAACAAAAGTTTTCAAGAAGTTACTTGAATTATCACATATATATATGTTTAGGTGATATTCAGGATTCAAAAAGGAGAAAGGAGGGAGAGAGAAGAAGGGAGAAAGAGAGAGGAAGGGAGGGAGGGAGGGGGGGAGAATGTAAAGTTTTGTAATGTTTAGGTTTTCTCCTCATGGTCCTTAGTTAAATCATATAAGAAGCAAGAAATACAGGGAGGTAGAGTGAGAAGATGACGAATCAACTCATTGTCAATATTTCATAGTGCTTAAATTTTATCCACGAGTCTCTAACCTCAGATAAGACCATAAACCCAGAGTACTTTAGTATTGCTGTCCACAGTGAAATCATGACATAAGCATGAAGTTTCAAAGCTGCAAGGATAAGATGGACTTGGAAATTTTAAGTGAAACACTTTCATTGATAAAATTTCAATTACTTACTACTAACCTTTTTAGGAAGCTGGATCCTATGTGATTATTCAAAAATCTAAAAGATTTTGAAAGCTCTAGTCCACACTTACAACATAACTGCAGGATACATTTCTTCTCAGGAAGTTAAAAAAGCTGGCACACATTATAGGATGTATAAGTATCTCTTAAACCTCAACACACTCCAGTTCATTATTTCTGGCCCAGAATTCAGTGACCCAAGATAACCACATGAATCCTGTGCCAGAAAATTGAAGGGTGGCCACTGTAACCATAGAAATTGGCCAAAGTAGTGCAAACAGATTTAGGTATTGATTCAGCAACTTTCCTTGGAAACATCTGACAGCAGGCATTCTTGGAGTTGTACACAAACATAAGTAAATAAATCAACCAGGTGCCAGACAGGTATTATTATTTTGTAAAGCTGTTAACAGCATTTGATATGACCTCCTAAGTATGAAGTATTATTTAATTAAATGTATTCCTTGTATGGACTAGATGGTACCACTCAAATCCTAGCTTGTACCTTCATAAAGGCCTAAGAGCATGCAATTTTGTGTACTTTAAATGAAAATAACTTTTCCTCACAATGTGCCCTACCACAAGCTACTCTCCTGCTAGGTGACACTAACAGAGGGGTAGGTACCTTAAAAAATAATAACTTAATGATATTCAAACAATTCACCATGTTTGATCTATTGGATTGATTTTTACACAACAAAGATAAGAACATAGTTCTGTATATTTATGGAACGTTTGAGTACAAATAGAGACAGAAAAGAAAACTGTCAGCATCTCTCCTCTTTAAAATCAAGTTAATTTTCATATGACAAAACTAAATTGTGTCAAATAGTCTCCTTCCATTTGAAAACATAAGGGGGTTTTTCTGACCTTTTTACTATTCCATTGAATAGTGCTGGAGGAGACAGTGTTTCATGTTGATCAAAATTAAAAGATCTTGTTACATTAATTCCTGATATTTTCTAGCTAATATTCTGTTCTAGGAAGGCCCTTGATGTTCTGCTGCCTTTAGCTCATCTCAGAACAAAGATGGTTTTGAGATACTGAGTAACCTCCACGGGAAGGAAGCTGATTTTTTGAGCCACTTCTGAAAAATTACATTTGGGAGAAAGCAGTATTGTTCATATTTCTGCAGGTTTCTCTGTACACTTTTCATAGGTAGAAATTTTTTTACAGAGTAAAATTACACATTATGTAATTATGCCTATATATAATATTAAGTGGTTACAGTATAGACATATGACTGTTTTCTGATGTCAGCAGCAGAAGCCTCTTCACCAGAAATTGAAAGTGCTTCACTCTAGCAATTAGAAAAAGTATCATATGTGGCTCTGTATTCATACTTTACACGTGTTCCAATCACATTTCCTGAGAGGTATCATAGCTACATGATAACCTGTGGTTTCCCAGCAGCCCATCTAATATCCAAAATTATATGCTTAGACAATCAGTACATGAAAGTTTGTGTTCATTTTGTCAGATGGAGATAGGCTTAAATACACATCACTTAGGAGGCCTAAGCAGAGGAGAAGCAGGCTTCTTGTTTCCAGTGCAGGCACCAAGTACCTAGTGAGACAGGAGGCCTTGGGGCATGCCCTCCCCTATTTAAAGGCTGCATTAGGTGTTTGCAGCTATTGTTTCCACTGTTGTGAACCTACAGCTCTTCTCCTGTTGTAATAGTTGTCACTGCTGGCAGAAGGACCTCTGAAATGCAACCCCTTTCACTAATCTGTGCTACAGTTCCCTCCAAGACAGCCAAAACATGGCCAGGTGCAAGTGGAGAAAGCAGAGCAATAACAATTGAAGTGTCTGGGGAGGAGCAGAAAAAAATAAGGACATTTCTTCGTGCAACAGAGGACGGGGAAAAGCCTAGTTAGCTACACAAAACTGCCTCAGGAAAAGGGACCAAGAACATATGTTATTGAGCATCCCTGGGACTGAGCCTCCAGCTTCCATTTCTCAGGCTAGATCTCTGATCAAAGATATTGGGGCCTGGGGGGGGAAGTGACAACATCATAGCTGGGAAATGCAGACTTAATGAGATAACTTGAAGAGAGTCTGCTGTTAAAAGAGAAAAAAAAGCAACGGTTTAACTTTCTATCCAAACTACAGTAGGATGTGTAGCTGCCTCTGAAGCCTTGCAAATTTAGCAGCAGCTGCTGGAAACAGTTTAATTTGATGCTAAACAGAAATAATAAGGCTTGCCAGTTGCATAGTTAAAAGGAAGTTAATTTCTTCCTTAAGCAAGTATTCAGATGCAACTTAGGTCCATCAGGTCTGCCTTAAAAGGCCACCCAGGATGAAAGCATATTTGTTGACTGAGTCACCAACGGCAATTAATAATAGAAGTCAGTGGTAGGAAAGAAATAGCATACCGCTATTTGGGAAAACGACATCTAGCTTTAAAAACAAGAAAGTGGACATGAATCAGATTGGATTTCATTATTTTAATCATGGAAATGTCTATTTGGCTAGGGGACTCCTCTTTCTAGACAGCAAAGTAGTAGACATTAGAAAGCAGATGTTTTCAGGCTCAGTAATGCAAAGTGACTGCTATTAATTAATCAATTCTATCAGTTTTTGAATGGTTTAAAACTGCACTTTGTTGAAGCAGCAGGGAGATTGGGAGCACAGTAAGGGGTACAAAGACAAGTCCTCATTTTTGTCAGGGACAGGTTTCTGGTAGCTTGACCCCTTCCTACCTGCTGTGAGTCCCCAGGGCAGAAAGCACCAAATAATGCTGCAAACAGCAGAAATGCTGAAGGCATGGTCACTCCCAAGCAACCCTAACTTCCCTACCAGGAGAAACAGAACAGCATTTTCCCATCTATTGTGGGGAATAAATAACCCAGAACTACTTCTGTTCACCTCTGTCACAGCTGCAGCTGCTTAATTTCCTTCAACACACACCTGGGTGGCCCCAGATACACACTGCCTTCCGGGGGCTTCCCAGCCACAGCAAGCAGACCTTAAACAAATATGTTCTCTGCTAAGGATCACCTCATATATTAAGGGAATGAGGGGGATGGAATTCCTGGCCCTGCTAGTCCGTATTTACAGTAGGTTTGGTTTTTGTGCTATGCTGTTGCTCTAGGAAGGCAGCTTGCATTTCCCAAGTACAATCTAAGCAATCAGTCTTCTGTTTCTTTTCCCCCAGCCTAGCTGAGAAATCTTTTGGAATTGCTTTTCTTAAGTCTCCAGCTAACAAGGTGGTAATATATACCCATATATAAAAACCCCACCATATATTCTGTATATGTATCACATGTATCTCCCACACTGGACAGTAAAACACAGGTAGAAAGACATTGAAGTTGTCAGTGCTCTACTGCAGCTGTTCAGAGGGAGCTGTTGGGTTCACCTACATTCAGTTAACATAACTTCAATTCTTTACTAAGAAGTGTCTGAATGTTTCAGTTAAATATAAAATAATTAATCTTCTAATTCAGAGTCTCAAACTGGAAATGTCATAATAGTTCATATCAAGTAACAAGTTCATATCATACAAACAAGTAATTTTTTCAACAAGTTCACACCATAACAGAAACTGATTCAAAAACACTTTTAGAGCCCAAAAATTTGGCCAACCATATTTTCTTGTGAGAGAAACAAATTTAAAATAGAAGAGGACAAAGAATGAAATAGAACCAGGGAAAGACTTTTATATAGCAGCAGAATGAGACTATTTAGTTCATGAAAGACGTCAGAGGCACACAGAACGATTTAAAGGAAGTAAATCATCAACTCTGATTTAGTGTTCCAAATAGCATGATAGCAGGTGGAAACTGAAAGCAACCAAATTTCTGAAAAACCTTCAATCTATAATTAATTTCTGGAATACATCACTACAATAGCTCACCAAGGTCTTGAGGCTGACTGTTTACAAGAATAGACAGAAGTTGTATCGAGTATAAATGTATTCTTATAAAGATGTAAATTTCAGGACAATGATATTTTTAAACTTTTTATGAATTATTACCAAAGAGAGTACAGGTTTTCTTGCAAGAAGGGAAATAACAGTGTACTGAACTTCAATGAAAGTGCCAATTATTCCTTTTATATATTTTGTTTGCTTGAGATCTAAATAAAATTATCTTCTGACCTGTATCAAGACATTTTAAGTGTTTTTTCAGACATTTTTAATAAGACAATGCAAGTAAATGAAAAGGGGGAGTTAGTCACTGTTCTTGTGAAATCATGAAGGGAAGAAAATTATGATAGTATGTATTTTGCTGAACAAGTGATTCTGGCTGCCATCTGAGGACCATAAGAGGTAAGAAGGACCTACCATTTGAAACCCATATGGTAATTCTGGCTGTTTGTGTATGGGAGATGGTGTGGCTCCTGTCCCTCCCTCAACAAGGAGCAATATTTCCCTTGTAGTGGAGTCTAATTAGGAACTACCTGTCCCTCCCACCTCCTGTAAATCTGTTACTTCTAGACTAGCCTGCAACTCACCTATTCAAGCCCCAATTAATTTTAGGCTGCAGCCTAATCTGTTCTCATAGAGCCAAACAACAGTTTTTGTCAAGAGTCATGCTGGGAGTAAAAAGACCAGGGCAATGGAGTTCATGGCTAGTGAATGCATGCCCATGGAAAAACGGCGACAGGCAGAGTTACCACTTTCCCTTCCCTCCCTGTATTTGTGTATAGGGCCAATGGTGTGCTCTTGGACCTCAGCACAGGGCTTATGAACAGCCAATGTCAGCAGTAGAAGGTGGACAACCATAACTAACAGAAATGGGGAGAAGGAATAAACCTGTAAGGTGTTTCAATTAATTAAGGTAAAGTTAAACTGAGAACCCAAAACATTTGGGGTCTAATTTTTCAGTTTTGTCCAAAGATGAGACAGGCAGGTCTGTCCAGCTTTGTCTCTCTTTTCTGGACATGTTTGGAGGGATGATGGACACATCAGAATGTCACCATCAGTCGCACCTAGCAACTGCTTGGCTGACAGAAGGCAACTGATCAACTCCAACCCAGGTTTATCCCCTCTGTGCCATCCATGTGCCAGATGCAGCAGTGCTGTGGTGGTGAGGAAGAGACTAGTAGGCTCCAGTGTGCTGGAGGAGGGAAGGGCTCTGTCTGAGTGTCCAACACCTAGGACATAGCAGGCACTTGGGCTCTGGGTTTTTTATTCTTGGAGCCACAACCAAAGGAGCAGGGAGGGCAAAGAGGGACACTTGAGGATCCCTGGGAAACAGTAACAGCCAGGCAGGTCTGCCTGGCAGAGTGTCTGCAAGCACAGTGATGCGGGAGCGTGCTGGCTGCAGGCACAGCACTGAGCAAAAAGCTGAAATCAAAGGGAAAAACCCCACACAAATGAGCAAGCAGAGGACCTAATTATAGTTCTCTAATGTAAAAGCAGCAGCAAGGGTCGGGTCATGCAGAGCCTGGAGACTCACTGCTCAAACGTTCAGTGGCAGGCATTGCTGTTTTCCCAGGTTGGTGCTCCTTATATTCCTATTGTTTTAACAGCAGATGGGAAGGGCAACGTAAAGTCAGGCTTCCCTCCCTCACAATCACCTCCATCCCTCTCTGTCTGTTGACATGGAGAACTGCAAGAGAATTGTGGGGCAACTAAAATGAAAAGGGAAAAGAGAGGGAGACTGGCACAGCACAAAAATCAAAAGCAATTTGTATCACTAAAGGACCGTTTGCAAAGTCAAGTCATGACGACAATAGTCTTCCTTCAAGTTCACCCTGTAGCATGGAGAAAAGAGGCGACCTGCAGCCTTGGGGGAGGGTGGGCAATGGAAGGGCGGGAGATGAAGATAGGAGCAGAGAAGAGAGAGGTAGAGAGGCAGGCAGAGGGAGGGAAGGAGAGCAAAGGGGAGGAAAAATAGTGCAAATCCAAATGTCGATTTGTAGACACAGTGAGGAGAGCCTGCTGGCTGACAGGCTGATTTATTGGATTCTTCCAGTTAATCACTGCCGGCCTGTGGCCAAACGGATCTCCAGCAAAGCTGAAAGGCAGCCGAGGGAAACAGGCTTATAAGCATAAAGCCGCATAATGGTGTTCAATGAAGTGTGAGACTTTTAGTTCAGTCTCAGTGAGCCAGCCGCGTTGCCGGAATGTCAAAGAGGGATTGTGGGTGGAAAAATTATGGATTTAAACTGCTAGCTGTAAATGAGGTCAATATGTCTGGTTCATAAACAGTCCGAGCCTATTCCAAGAATGCAGCGAGGGGGAAAATTAGCGTGAAGCCAACATTGTAGACAAACCTCATTGAGATATAATTGCAGCTATAAATACAAGCGAAAAGCTTACCGAGTGCAATAAAATATAGACACGGTTTTTTATCTCCTCCCCCCCCTATATTTCTTTCTTTCAATCTATGCGTTTGTTAAGTGTTGTGCATCTATAATGTTTTCCCCCTCCTCCCTCTTCTTTTCCTTCTGACACCCAATGTTGAAATTAATTGAGTGTTCTTGATCTCCCATTCCATTTTATTCAACAAGATTGGAAAAAAATCAAAAGAGCACATCTAAAGCATTTTATTCCCTTTTGCTTTACTATATGAATCAGGTTGAAATGTGTTAAAAAAAAAAAAAGCATTGTGACTTTTTTATATCTTAAAAAAAATGCAGTAAAATGTCTTTTTAAACTAATACATCTGTTAGATCATTTGAATCTCAATTTAATGAGATGACATCAAAGGCAAGTATTGGATCCTATGGAGAGTCTCTTTCACAAGATACCTGGTCTTTGCTCATGAAACACTGACTTTAAATTAATGTGATGTTTCAGATTTTTTGTGGTTTTTTCTTTTTTTTTCCTGTGGGTCTTTTATTACTGTATGGGGGTGTGGGAGGGGTAGTAGCACCAAAAGGCAGGACAAACACTGAGCAAAACACTTTACATGGTTTAAAAACTGATACAGTAATAAATTGAAGTCTAATGGCTGTGGTCAGGCTATTTTTTCCCCTAAGCCAATTGATTTAAATGGCAGTAATTTGGCTAGCAAGACTAGTCCTGTTTAAATTAAATCCATTAATATAATAGCACCAGTCTCGAACTAAATCCATCTGTAGCAGAGCTTCCACCAGTCAGCGGTTTAATAACTGTGCAGGGATGTCCTGAAAATACCCACATCCTTACAAACAGGAATAACAGATTAAAACCAGGATCCAGAAAACCTCCTGTTTCACTAGAGAAAAGGAAGAAGGAGAAACACTGTCAAAGAAAGATGGAAAATAACTTCTTTTTTTTTTCTTTTTTTTCAGTAGGACAAGCATGTAAGGAGCAGAGGTCTGTTATAATCAGGGAGGGAAAAAAACACAAACCTTTATTCTTCCTCTAGAAGCACAAGAGGAATTTCTTTCTCTTGTCCTTATGTATATGTTTTCACAAATTCCTCCTCCTCCCACTCCCTTTCCTCACCTTGGCAATTATATTTAGCATAAATTTGTTGTCCTGATGATCTACACATGTGTCAACTGATGTAAAAAGTCTGTTTTAGGAAACATTATATGAAGCACCAAGCCCAAAAAGGCCATTGAAACGTATCTGAGGATCAGCATCCAATACAGAAAGCTTATTCTTAGCAGAGGCCTGCACAATGTGGTTAGAATTGATCTTTCAACTTCCTCCCCCATTGTTCTTGATTCCTGTTGTGGCAGGATGCTATATATTGCGAGGAAATTTCTTTCTGCGCTTGAAGGACTATGCAGGATTTTCCTCAGACCTATTTAATGTCAAGCCTTGCCTGTGGGAACTTGAGGATGCAAGTCTTCCATTTTGAAGAAAGTATCTTTGTGCTTCAGTCTCACCTTTGTGAGATCAATAGCACCTTCAAAGAAGTTCTTCTTTCGAAAACCACTTTATAGTTTCCCTCTTTATCTGGCAACTCCACTGCATTAAAAAGGCTGAGTTAATTTTATATTTTTCTTGGTTGTGTTCCACTGACTTACATATGGCTATTTTAAGTTATGATTCATCATGTTGGACGTCAGCTTCAGGTGAAGTTGTTTGCTTCACTGGACAGGAGATTAGTGTCGAGACTTGCATGTAACAAATATTATATTTTTGTTTGAATTTAGTTTTGCACTTTGCAGAAGAACGGATGAATTTTGGTTTGGATGAAATAGCATCACATGTATTCTGTATCCTTTTGTGTATATAGCTGAAGAATCCAGATCTTAGAATGAGCTTTGGGGTTTTAATAATTTGCCACAATTCTCTGCCTCAGCTCCTCTGTACAGGCAGGAAACAAAAAAAAAGACAAGACTGTTTCATTATGGTCTATGCCAACCAATCCTCCAGTAATTCTGCCACATAACTACATACTACTCTGAACTAAAGAGAGTGAACAGCTTTTTTCCTAGACAATACTCATAAAGCTGCCTCAAGTTAAGGTTGCCTAACATTTTCCATTGTGAAAATGGAAAATGTGGCTTACCACTTTTCTTTATTTAATTCAGCAGAGGATTTCTAAGTGTCGCCGACAATGCAGTAAAAGATGTTGAAGACCAGAGGTTTCACTATTCAAATTTCACTGCATTTTTGGGAGCTTAGAGCTATGCCCTCTTACTTTGTCCAAACCTACAAAAAGCTATGGGAACAGCATTAGTCATATGCTTAGGATAGACTTAAGTTTGTATATGTAAAATGTTTGTAGGTACAGCAGACAAAAATCACTGACTCCAAGAGAGCCAGAGCTTGAAGAGTTTAGCAGTTTTGGTCTGCCCATGCTCTCCTTGACCAGACATAAAACAGTGTGAATTGAAAACCCTGATAATGCTTCAGCATTGAAAAAGCCCAGTCTAATATACAGGAATCAGAGTCAGGTTTAGCTGACATTCAGTCCTGCACTAACCCATGCACAAAATTTCCAGTCAGTTCATGTGCTTGTGCAGAGCAAGCCAGTATCTTCCAAAAACAGCACATGGGGACAAAGCCTTAGACTGTTCTCTTGAAAAGGAAAACATGGTGAATTAGATCAAATAAAGACAAAATTATATTTAACATATAATATTATTCCAGCATGGTCACACAGATAAATGCTTTTACAGTACATTATGAGCCATCCACCAGCCTCACAGTGCAGGACAGCAATATGTCCTTGTGGACAGGAAGCCAAATGGTATCCCAAGGCTCATTAAGAAGACTGTGACCAGCAGGTCGAGGGAGATTCTCCTCCCCTTCTGTTCTGCCCTGGTGAGGCCACATCTGGAGCACTGTACCCAGTTCTGGGCTCATCATTTCAAGAGATACAGGGGGCAACTGAACAGAGTCCAGCAGAGGAGTATAAGGAAGACTAAGGACTGGAACATTTTTCTTACAAGGAAAGGCTGAGAGACCCTTGGCTGTTTAGCCTGGAGAAGAGAAGACTTAGTGCTTATAAATACCTAAAGGGTAGGTGTCAAGAAGATGGGCCTAATGTCTTTTCAGTGGTGCCCAGTGATAGGACGAGGGGCAATAAGCACAAACTGGGACACAGGAAGTTCCATCTCAATATGAGGAAAAACTTTATGGTGAAGTTGATAGCGCACTGGAACAGGCTGCCCAGGCAAGTTGTGGAGTTTCCTTCTCTGGAAACTTTCAAAACCCACCTGGAAGTGTTCCTGTGCAACCTGCCTTAGGTGAACCTGTTATCCTAGTTGGACTAGATGATCTTCAGAGATCCCTTCCAACCCCTATCATTCTGTGATTCTGTGACTCCCCAGTCAACTCAGAAGTTCTTCTATCACACAGCAAAGCAGCTCTTGGAAAAAGGTGACTCAATTGACATCAGGGCATATGTTTCTAGTCACAATTCAATTGAAAAGTCAATGAGACAAGATTTCAATTCTCTTGGAAAAGAGAATTGTATCTGGGTGTGAGTTTGAAAACAAGAGTGACCACAAGTGGCTGTAGCTTGTATGATTTGGCTAATACCTTTTATGTCATCTGCTCATAAGCTTCAGTAGCTACATCAAGACTGAGGGTTTAATAATTGCCACTTTGAACATCACAAGAAAAATGGGTGATTTTATTACTTACAGAGCTATCATTCCTGTCTGTTTTTAAAGTTTTCTGTATATTACACTTTCAGAGGATGAATAAGGTTATCTGGAGAAGACATAAATTATCTTACAGCAAAGCAATGTGTGATTTTCTTGTAGACTTTTTCTGTTAAATTTGCCTGTGTTGAGGGTGGAAGAAGAACAGTGGCCTTCAGTGTTCACAACCCCTTACATTGAAAAGTCTTTAACATACTTGCATTTAGCATACTTGCATTCAAAACATTCTCCTCTTAGAGATATTTTGAAAATTTTGCTATTGTTTTCTCAACTTCAACCAGTTTTGGTTAGTAAGCCTAGCTGTAAGGCAGAAATCATGGTGGTTTAAGAGAGCTATTATAGGAACATAAAAGCATCTAATCCAAAAAGCTTTCAATCAAACTAATGAAGAGAGAGAAAATATTAAGCAGCACACAGAAAAATCCAGAGCAAGAAGATGTAGGTCAAAGTCTTTCATTTAAGCCCATTCCTGTTCTTGACTTTTCCAAAGGTGAGACTAGAGAGTCTTACTATATTGCTTAGAGGAACCTTTCGTAAGGAAAGGTACAGTAATTTTCCCTTGATCGAAAAAGTCATACTTTGTTTGCCATTTTCCTGAAATCTTAACTCACAATGTCTATGCTACTATTGTTGTAAACAGAGCAATCAACACTTCATCCCTGTTTCCATCAAATCCTATAAGATATAGATGAATGTTAAACAAAATGCTGCAGTAAGCCCATTGCAGTATCTTTGGGCACTCTTACCTTTCACTCTCTCATATAGTCTTTCACAAATACAAGACATGAGAAGATGCCTCAGCTTTACACTGCTGAACTAAATTGCCAGTGAAAGTTAGGATACCTCTCCTGCTTTCATGTGCAAGTGGTAAAGAATTTGCCAGGAATATTGACTCCCTTAATTTTCTGGTACTCTCATATTTCTTAGCTGATGGGTGGTTTTGTAGTTTATGGTAGCCTATGAAAGGCCTGAGACTAAAATCTTTGGCAAATCACAGGGCTTGCTAAAGTACATGTAGGACACCGACACATTTACAAAAAACTGTACTACGGCATTTGGAAGCTGAAGATTATCCCATCAAATATCTGCTGTATTCAAGTGCCCTGAATGGGCTTAATATTTTATCGAGAAATTAAAAAATAAGCACAATAACTTGCCTCAAGAGCTCAATTGTAATTCCCATGGACTCCTCTTTAAAATGAATTTAGTGCACATGAAAAGTACTGGATTGACAGAGAACAAGCACCTTGCAGAGACCAATCTTATTTCTATTCAAACAGTTTGTTTTTGGTATTAGAAAATCTCCTGTCACACAGTGTTTTAATTCACAAGAAATTGCCAAATGAGGAAATGATGAATTCTTTCAAATGTTAGCCAAGATTCTATTTATCAAAAAAATTTAGAGAAAGAGGGAAAAGAAGAGAGATTCACAATACTATTGTCATTTTACTTTCAATTTATCAGTGATTGTGTCATGAAATGAAGTAATATAAATGATAATAATGTGTTGTTATGACTCTGTGTGTCATTTACATTATGTGACATTCTGAATTTTTCAATTCAAGTGTTTAGAACAGAAAGTGTTGTCTTTGTTCGTGTATTGGCAAGTACCTGCTGGCTGAGTTCCCTGTAAAAACACATCTTTTGGCATGTCTTCAGTTAAAATTTTTCATTCATTTAATAGAAATGGTGCCCTCAAACCTATATAATTGGAGGTATATATCCACACATTAAGGCCTACTCATAAACATACTGTATAGGTTCATGTGTACCTGAAAGCCCACAGAAGAGCCCATATTACACACATTAATATATTCTGCATTGTGTGTACTCATAAATATAGGGTTTCTGATGGCAGCAAGGACAGTATACTTCATTTTCATGAGTTAGGAATGACTGCATAACTCACAGGTGGCAGAGCAAAGC
>VYZX01010342.1:0-19927 GCA_013401335.1 Brachypteracias leptosomus
GAGACCTTGCCAGTGAAGACTGATGTAAAGTCATTGAGAACCTCGGCCTTCTCAATATCACTTGTCACCANATTGGTTACCAGCCCTTCCCTGTTGGTGAGAACAAGATCTAGCACAGCACCTTTTCTTGTTGGTTTCTCTACCATTTGAAGGTCATAAGCTTGGAATACATTCTCAATCTGATTCCTGTACCATTTGAAGGAGGAAGTCGTCATCTATGCATTCCAGGAGCATCCTGGATTGCTGGCACCTTGCTGTGTTGTCCCTCCAGCAGATGTCAGGGTGGTTGAAATCCCCCACAAGGACCAGGACCTGTGAACACGAAGCCACTTCTATCTGCCTATGGAGGGCCTCATCTGCTTGGTTCTGCTGGTCAGGTGGCCTGTAGCAGACTCCTACTGTAACATCACCTTCCCCTGTCTTCCCTTTAATTTTAACCCATATGCTCTCAACCAGCTCATCATCCTTCCCCAGATGGAGCTCCATCAATTCCAGCTGGTCCCTGATGTAGAGGGCAATACCTCCTCCCCTCCTACCTTGCCTATCCTTCCTAAAGAGGTTGTATCCTTCTATCCCTACATTCCAGTCATGGGAATCATCCCACCAAGTTCCAGTAATAGCCACTATGTCACGGCTTTCCAGCAGCAGGGTGGCCCTTAATTCATCCTGTTTATTGCCCAAGTTGCGTGCATTCGTGTAGAGGCACTTCAGCTGGGCTGGCTGGGTCACCCTCTTGTACGAATCCCCATATAACCATAACGAGATTAAATAGCTAGGTGCTGTAGCTAATGCATTTAGAGTGAAATGAGATATAAATCTTTAACAGGGAGAACTACTAACGGGTTCCACTACCAAGAGATGCAGTGGATTCTCTAGTGGGTATTAATTACTTGAAGTCATTAAAAAAAGGAATAGCTCTGTCTTTTTCAATAATTACCCATCCAAATTAAGAGGTATAATGTTAGGAGCTGCCTTATAGAAAGGTCCCAGAATCACAATACTCCTTTCTGACCTTCAAAACCATAAACAGGGGGAAAAGATGACTGATAAACTCTACCCACCAGCAGATAGGCATCTGATGAGTTAGCAATTAATAAAGTGGGAGTTTATGTGCTGCTTAACTTATAGGAAGTCACAAAGTAAAAATTAAGAAGATACATGAAAATATTACTCATAAAGTATCTTTACATGCACAAAAAGCACTGCCTGTAACAGGCAGGCAACCCAAATTCAGATTTAGAAACTGTGCTGGAAATATATGGGTCTGGGGGGGTTTCTGTCATCATTAAGGGATCACAGATCACAGTCTAGCTGCTGCTGTTCATCCTGAGATATCAAATGAAAACAGACTCTAGTGAGAAAGGTTCATGGGTCCAAGGAGAAATATCAAGTGGTTTTAGCCATGTAACCTGCTCTGTGTGGCTCCCCATTGAATCCAGTACATGCAGTGACTGACAGCTTCAGAAACATGGAACTACTGAAGCATGAAGGCTTGGACAGCTTTTGAACATGAAGAGAAGTTCTGCTGAAGAATACTGCTTAACGGCACAGAACACCTCTCACAAGAGCTGAAGTCCTTTCCAAAAGTCTCTTTGGGTATACCTGGTGGTTTTACCTTTGAATTTCACTCCATCTCAGAGACCACAGAGTTTCATAACATCCTGGCTGTAAACCTGGAGGAATGAGTTAGAGCAAAATGGATTTTATTCATTTTCTTTCCCCCTGATAAGTGAAGAAGTAAGCGTAAACCTGTTTCCTGAAAGTTGAAACTAAAATTGTAAAGTAGTAATATTAACAACACAAACAAAAGAAGATGTGAATTTACTAAGGAGTTGTAGTGAGTTAGGATTTTTTGCCTTTAGAGTGAAGAAAAATGTTTGGAACTTGTTGCAATAATTCATTTAAGAGCCTAAAACTAAAATCTTTTGTAAAATGGATTTTTGAATCTATCTCATGACATTGGTGTTTGTTGTTTGTTTGTTTTGTTTCGTTTTTTTCCTTGGGACTCAGATTTTCAACTGTTCAGGGTTGGGATTTTTTCCATCCAAATTGATGCAAACACAAGTAGGTTTCATTTTCTTTCTGAAAATTCACCAGGTGCCTGATGAATCCTCTAGGCATGAAATATGGCAGCTCAGTAGGTGGTTAGAAGTGATTTATTTTTCTTTTTAAAATGGCATAAACTTGATTTCAGTATGAATAAAAGCAAGCTAAAGCAGCATTTCAGTTTAGCAAAGCAAAGAGCAAGTTAGGATGAGATGATACTTATCCCACTAATGAGGGCATCTGGAAGACAAACCAGATATAGAAGTACACTTTGTACGCAGTTAGGTCTAGTAAACGTACTGTGAGCTTGAGGAGGAAGCAGCAAAGGTTTGAAAGCTACGTGTGGAGCATGCAGATGGCAAGTACAGCAACTCCCTGCAGAGTTTCCTCCGTGGCTATGGGAGTGGGATCCTCGAGTACAGAAGGTGAGCATATTTCTGAATTTCTCTCCCACACATCTTTCATCTTTCCTGAGTCTAAGAAGATAACAGAGGAGTCCTGCTTGCTCATTGTGCTATCTACACAGCCCACAGTCTCCAGTGAGATGGTCCTAGTAGTTTGCTGCTGCTCATGTTCTCTGTTATCCTCCAGTGTTGGAGACATTACTGGCAAGAATGAAAATAGGGCTTTATTCCTTGGTGGTGGGTCACTGCAGCTCTCTAGCTGAAGTTCCTGAGTGAGGGTACAATTTCCACATGACACACAGGTGTGTCCCTAGAGTTAATTGAAGGGGACCTGTAAGTCTCCTCACAAGCCACTCTGGGAAAGAAAGTTGACAAGGGTAGCCTTGCAAAAGGCTAGACAGCAATTCCTGCACCATAAGATCAGCCTTGGGTTGACCACATTACACAGGAGAACGTGCTGCAGACAGGGAGAGCTGTAGGTGAGCAGGATCAGCTCTTAAATGTTGCTGCAGGGGTGTCCGGGTTCTTGTCCTATGTCTCAGTTCTTTGTGATGCTTTTTTGATGTCTTATTCTTTCTTCATGTTGTTAGATTAGGACCTTTCTTTTTGTTTATTTTTCCTCCTCTCCTATCTTTGAACATCCCAAGTGCTGCGCAGGAGCAATCCCTTAGTCCAGTGAAGGCTTTGTCACATCAACCCTTTCTTCTCACCTCCCATGGTTTTGACCATTACATTACCTGGTTCCTCTTCTGTTGCATTGGAGTTTTTAGTTTTAAAACTCTCCCAAGAATGTATTAATAGTGCATTAAAGTGCATACAAATCACATTCTTTATTAGACAGATTTCTCCTTAGTTCCTAGGCTATGACACTGAATTATTTTGGAGCCCACATACCATAGCAGATATACTAAAGCATACAAGGCTTTGAAAGATTCCTCCTTCAGGTCTCCAGATATACACAGTGGTGATACATCAGTAAAAAATGCCTCATTATCCTCCTCCAGGCCTCTTCTTTAAAGTCCTTTTTTCCCTAATGCCAGGACCAAAGCTTATAATGGTAAAACTGCTGCAGCAGTGACTTTATTAACACTCATGCTGATTGATGTTGTGTCACTGATTCCTTGGATTCTCCATCTGCCTTTTTCCACCTGTCTCTTATCTTGGATGGTAAAGTCTTGGAAAACAAAACTTTATTTTTATTCTTTGAATAGCACTCTGCATCATGCCCATTTTAGGAAAACAAAAAAGAAGAAGAAAATGTACAGATGTTAGGACATTTGTTTTGGGTCAAACCAAAGATCTATTGAAGCAAGCCTCCTGCTCTAGTAACAGCTAGCAGCAGAGGAATAGAGCAGAACACAAAAGCAGAGCTAATGCTAGCATACACATTGAGAAACGTGAAGCTCTGGGACTAAGCTAGAGGTCTTATTTTTATTTTTACTTTTAATAACCTGGATTATGACACTTCCCAAACTAAACTTGTGGTGTTCACGCTATCCCGTGAAAATGAGTCCCACAGCTTAATTAGGTCTTCTGTGAAAAAGTACTTCTTCATCTTATACCCCCTGTTGAACAATTTCATTCATTGCCTGCTTTGAAAATTTGTACCAGGAATAATAAGATCAGTGGTAATATCATCTAAGCAAGATGTTGAGTATGCAGTGGCCCAGACTCCAGACTGTACTAACTGGAACTCCTCTAATTTTGGTGGAAATCTGTGAAAATATACAGCCCAATGAGATAAGATGAAGCATGAGTTCGCCTTCAAAAACCATTTTTTGGTTGGTTGGTTTGTTTTTTACTATCATGATAATGATTTTTAAAAAACAGAAGGTTTCATTCTTGTATCTAAGAAAAATTAACTTACTCTTTTTAACTCTTTTTATTCTTTTAACTCTTTTTACTCTTTTAAGAATTTGGGTGACCTGCAGGGATTGAAACTCAGATAAAGATGATACTATAAAAGACAAAAGGTGAAATACAATCCACAGTTTATGAGTGTGGTTTTTTGAGGTACCTAAATGACCTGGAATTCACACAAAAGAAAAATGTCATTGTGGTTGTATGTGTTAAAAAAAGACGGATTTTAAGACTGTATAATGATGACATTGCTTAACAGTACATTTAAGTTTACATTCATCAATGACTTTTGCAAACCAATAACTTCCATTAACTATGATCATTTAGCCAAATGTCAAAGATCCTTCCAGAGCTGCTTTATGGTGTAACATGAAATTTTCAGCCCAGATTACAGAATCCCAAGAGTGTCACCTCTCACTAATCACTACTAATGGTTATTTGAGCAGTTACAGGAGTGAATCTTTTGCAGTCAGAGTACTCCTGCATGCTGTTATCTAAAACCATGAAAAATCTGTGCAAGAAGACCTTTTCTAGTGTTTCTGAAGTAATGGTCTATGACAGAATAGCTCCACATTTCACATTTTTAACATGTTTTATCACTTTTTCTTCTTATCAGGGAATGCCTCAGGGAGTGATCCTGTCTTTATTATGATTCTGATAATACCTTTTTTAAGAGGAAGCTATCTTACCTTTGATGAATGACAAACCCATTGCATTGCCTTTCTTTCATATAACCCAAATTTATGGAAAATATTTCAGGCTCTAATGGTGACCAAATGCCATTTTTCTGGTGGCATTCTTTCTCAAGACTGGCCACTTCTTGTTTGTGCTTCAAAGTTCTAAATGTTAATTCAGTATGAGGTAAAAATAATTCACTAAGCTATGATATACCATGCTATTTACACATCATTAAGAGTCAAGCTATCATAAAATCTTACCTATAAAGGTGAAATAACATTTTTAATGAAAATGGGCTTAATAAAAAAGTCCGAAATTAAGCCTAAAGATAACTGAAAAGAGGGTAGTATAAATATAAATAAGAATAAAAAGCAATGTAATTTTTATAATGAGCCATTGACTGCAAAGTTTTTTGAAAATTGTGGATTTTTTCCTATACAAATTTTCTGCTGTTTGACTCTTAGTCAAACTCATCACTTCAAAACATAAAAGATCGGTTTACCTCTTCCTCAGACACGTATGTTGTAGAAGTTAATCATTTTGTTTAAAAAGCTGCTTGTCTTTCATGGCTTGTGAGATGTTCAGTGAAGTTCATAAGGGTGTTCTTGACTTATTCTTAAAGAAATGGCACCCATAATTCATTTCTCTGTACTCACCTCACAGGAACAAAAACAGAGGATATGAGGTGGTATTTGAGGAGCCACAACTCAGTATTTCCACTGTTATGCAGCTTGTCTCCTAGAGAGTCAGATAGAGCCTGTGCCATTCAAATCAGTCCTATCACCCTCAGGCATATATGGGCACTGATAGCCTTTTGCACATGGGCATATACCCAGCCTGGCATGTCTGCGAAGGCAGAGAAATCAAAAAAATGTTGGATAATCTCATTATTTGCTGAGCTTTGGAACTCTAAAAGCATTCCAGTTGCTCAGGGGTGCAAGTAAAGTATGTCTGCGCTTCTATTTCTGGAAAAAGCCAGTTTATTAGAGACACATTACCCTCTCAGATATTGTCCTAAGAAGTATCTGTGCCCTTGTGCTCCTTTCCTTGATGAGCACATTCAGAAGCGTTACTGGACATGAGAATACCTGAAGCCATATTGTTTAAAAAACCCATAGAACTAAAGCAAAAAACATTGGCCTACCCATCCTGCATTTTACCTCCTCAGAACTAATAACAATGTCCAAAAAGAAAGAATTATGTTGCGGGAATTAAAAAAAATAAGAATTAAGGGCTGATAAATTGCATTGGGAAAAAAAACCCCCAATGTATCTGTGCAGAAGAAAGCAAAGACTGCAGAAGTATATAACAAATTTGAAGAAGGCTGTTGAGAAATCAAAAGCTAAATACATATACTGGAATTAAAAATTGTGGGTAACGTTGTCTGGCAAAGTTTCTTGGGATACTACATTGAAATGTACCCAAATGTAATAGAAAGAATGGGTGGAATTAAAATGCAAACTAACTTTCAGGTAAATAATATTTGACTGCAGGATGATCTGCAAAAAACCCCTGGGAGTCTCAGTTTTGCACTAAAGTTGAACAAATAGTAGACATTTTTGTTGTTATATTAATCAAACAGGAACAAGTCTAATTTCAAGTCTGTTGAAAACAAAACAGGAATCCTGTTTTCTCACTGAAAGTTTCCCATTATTTTCAGGAAATGTTTACATTTTTCCATCAATTAAGTTTAGGTGAACATATGAATGAAATATAACTTACTTGGAAAATGTAAAAATGAAAAAATACATTAAAAAATTAAATTAAAAAAATAGGTCTTTTTAAATTAAGGTTTAAAAAAGGCAAGTTCCAGGGTGAAGAAACTGCAAAATATGTAATATTTCTTTTGGTGTGCACAAATTTGATTTTGTATTTATATTTTTTATTTATCCAGTTACTGAAGACAATTTCAACCCTTAATTTCAGTCAGATTGTCTTTAAACATCTAGGCAAAGCACTAGAAAATGCTCAACCAGAGGCAATCTTCAGAGACAGGAAAATCAATAGACGGATCTTATTGCTCTTTTCCACTCATTTTGCAAGGTGAATAGTGAGAGAGAATAGTGTCTTTTATAGGCCAAAAATAGTATTTCAGCAACGGGCTTGGCAAAATGCAGCTGACCTGATCCTTACCCAGTGTTGCACCTCTTCACTAGTGTTGATACTACAGTCCTGATTTAGAAACCTCTTAGCATTTTGCCCTGGTCTCTGCCCAGAGGTGCTGTGTAGTGATTTCTGTCCTCAGAGCAGGCACAACCACCCCAGTCAGAAGCTCTCATTTATTACCTCTTTCCTCTGCTTTCTTAAAAGGTTTCAGATCATGTTCATTTCTATCAACCAGTTCTATGAACAAAATGTAAATCCTGAATATCTTATTTCAGATGCCTGATTCCATGCCTTAGAGATGTGGCCTTGATTTACCAGCACATCGTTCTGAGCTGGTTATTCCATACAAAGGATTGTTCTGCTGCTCACGCCCTGCCTGGGTATCAGTGCTGCTCACACTTATCTGGAAGTGGTTCCTGATGGAGGTCATGCAACTCATTTCATCTTTTAGAGCAAGTAACACTAGGTCCCATTGCTCTTTCAGATAACTTCATTTGCTGTTGTTATTGTGCTATGAAGTTATGCTGGCTGGAAAAATCATTAATAAAGAGCTGTTTATGCACACAAGATCTTTGGGAGTTGACCAGCCTCCTGTGGTGGTTTAAACCCTGCCGGGACTGGGCACCACGTGGTCGCTGCCCCCCCACCCCCCGGATGGGAACAGGAGAGGGAGCAAAATACAAACACTGCGGGTTGAGATAAGGAGAATTTAATACAACGATGTAAAAGCAACAATCACAACAACAGGAACAGCAACAGGGATAACAATGTACAAAACAAGAGGTATAAAGGTACAGACTGCGTGGATACAGCTACAGACACAGAGTGAGGCAGCCCGGGTGAGACAAAGCCGGGACTGCTCTGCCCGCACCTGGTGTACCGGACATGATGTCAGCATGGTATCGAATAGCAACTCCTGGTGAACATTAACCCTATCCTGGATGAACCAGGACATTATCCACCCCTTATTCTATACCATCTACGTCATGCCCAGCATAAAAGTTTTCCTAAGTGCTGAGATTTTCCATTTGGGAATATAAGTGAAATGCAAGATGTTCACAGTCGCAATTATCATTATATATTCATAAGAAGGGCTTAGAGTAGTCACAGCATTTGCATACAAAAATCCAAGGTATCTGTGTTTTCCATAAGTACCTAACTGATTGAGTGTCTCTATGCAGCATTCAAATGTATTTTGATCTTGGCAGACCATTTCTACTACAAATTATTCCCTACACAATTTGCTATTTCTGATCAAATTTTAAAAACAAAATTATTGACTTTGTGCTGTGTATTAATAATAGATATGATGCATTTTAGCTGCAAGTAAACATTTAAGCTAATATTGAAAGGAAAACAAGCTAAGAATCTGACAAAATCTGTATAGTATGTCACAAAAGTGAGATACATCAAAGACAGTGGAAAGTATAATGGGCTAAGAAAACAGTGGATTAAAGATATTATTTGGCTTTTCAAGGTAGGAGTTGTTCTTTTTAGCTGGTATTCTATGGTCTTTTACAACAGTCTCAGTTCTTTTCTCTCCGTTCACTCAGGGATGGGATAGGCAATGCACTAACTCCCTAGATGAGGTTTCTCAACAATAACTGCCTGACACTACTCCTGTATGCCCTGAAGCCTAGAGGACCACTGGCGTTGTGAAAGGACATATAACATTGAGAGAACAAGAGCAATTCAGGCCATCTCCTGTCAGCAAGTCCTACCTACCTGGACCTTCCTTAACACTAACCCAGAAAAAAAAAAAAAGTTCCTGATATGAACACCACAATGTTGTAAAAGACCATGTAGTGTCATGTAAATGTCAGTACCAAACCCTTCTTCTGTCTCTAAAAGCCATTTAATGTCTTCAGTTCTCTAGCTTCCCATGGCATGAGACTGTTCAGTCATAACTATAGTGCTAGTCCTAACACAATACGTCCAGAAAACTAAGAGGATCATTCCCCACTGTAGAAGACAACATATCACAAAAAATCCTCCCTTTCTATCCACAGGGATATCAATATCCAGTCAGCTAATACCTGTTGAGACTGCTACATTCTTCAGCCCTAACCCTTACATGAAACAAAGCTTGAAACCATGACGGTAAATTTGTTCTATAGATAGGAAGGGGACTGGATTTATTTCTTTACTATGGTTTCCAGGGCCTTTTATAGCAGGGCTACACACTCTTGATTCTGGAAACTTACTATAAACCAAGGTTAGAGCTAGCAATCCAGGTGGCTAACGGATTCTGGGATATTTGATATCCTCCGGTAATCTTAGATGTTATGTTTGCAAAGTTTTGTCTTTATTCTTTTGCAAGCTATGTGCCACTCCTCAGAGATGAAGTTAAAGCCAAAGAAATAGATAATTACTGAAAATCCAGCAGGTGTTCAGATAATATTGTTGAAGGATAAAGCAGCAACATTATTGAAAGGACTTTATTATTAGCTTGTTTATTTCATTCATATCAAAGAACTAAGGTAGTTAAAATTACAGGACTTTTGATGATCTGATCGAAACTGCCTGTGCCAACAATATACACACTTTATATTTTATGTTTCAGAGCTGTAAAGCAAATTTAAACACTTTAGGCTACAGATTGATGCTTTATTATGTTTGTAAACATTTTTCTTACATTCAGTAAAATGCATTCATTTCTAAATCTGCAAATTTATCAAGAGTGAGATCCATCCAACAGTATCTAATATATGTACACACTACTGGATAATCTCTTTTATACTTGGCATCTCCTTCTTAACAAAGTAATAAAGTAATTTGTCACGAGGTTCCAATTGTTTGGGTGAACAGAAATACTTTTATGTAAGTCTGTCACTGAAACTGCTGAAATAGTCTGTTGGAATGAACACAATTTTGTAAATATAGATGAAACACTGAATTAGAGGCAATTATGTACAGCTAATCTGAATAGACAGCACATCTACACAACAAATTCAGAGTAAATAACTTGTGTTCAGCTTATGACTAATGTTTCCTTTTCCACTGCCATTCTAGCATGCTAAGGCAAACTTTTGAAAAATCAGTATTAGAATAGAATGTTTGAACAATCCAAATGCATCCTGCAAAAAATGTCAAAGTCAGGTTGACAAAGGAAGTGTGACCATAGTCTTGGATGATTTAAAAGCTATGTGTACACATGGCCCCAGCCATACTCTCTCTAGACCTGGACATTTGGGGATATCAAGTGCAGACACCCAGGTACCAGATGTGAGTCAGCTTGGGGCAAGACACAGATTTACTTGGTTTGCTCCTGGGCAGGACCACACTAAGCATTAAGTCAGCTTTGAAAGCAAGTTAGGTGCAAGATTACACTTTTCCATATGAATTGATGATTTTAGGGTTCTATTAATTTATTGCTCTCCAAACAACACTCCAATTTCCATAGTATGTATCTGTTTCTAATTGTAAGCTTGTTGCTTATAAAAAGCTATTTTTAAAGAAAATAATTAACTCCTTTCACCCTCATTTCCAGCTATGGGAAGTCGCTGTAGTGCAGCAGACAGTCCATGTTACAGGAATTAAAGATTGAACTTTTTCTATCTTTCACAGACTTGGTGGGTGACTAAGGAAAGCCACTTTACCTGCATATATGTCCACAAACGGAAATAAAGACAGTCTTCCTTTCCCTACAGAATTTTAAAAAATCTTTTAAAATATTAGTAAATGAGTCTTAGGAGCAGTTTTTGAGGATCCTCGTTGTTACCTTTCTCTGGTGACTTACCCTTGGAGTTTTCCTCTTCTTTTTTTTTTTTTTTTTTAGATAGTTCCCTATCTACCCTACCTTGGTTGCACTTACACTTTACCCATCTTACAGTTAGCTCTCTTGTTTTTCACCTTCACTCTGATTTTATTAATAGAAAATACCTACTATATTTAAGAAATAATTTTATTTTTTCAAAGAAAAGTCAGAATTGCTTGACTGAACTTAACTTTGACAAAATGTTGCATTTTTCTATTTAACTCTGTGTCTTTTGTCACTTTTTTCCTTCAAAATTTGTTCTAAATCTATAAGGTCTAATCCATCCTTCAAACTCAAACACCTGGCTTGGACTTCCAAATTTCAAGTGTCCAGTGAATGACTTATCCTAAAAATGCCTAAAATCACTAAATGCAAGAGATAAAAGCAGACATTTCAGAAATTCTTCAGAGGAAGAACTTGTCTGCATTACTATGATGCTAAAACACAGGATCTCTAAGAGTCTTCAAATACCATTTAAAACCGTAAGAAAAAGTTTTATGTAATTTCATATAATTAACTTTTTTTGGTTTTACCATTTTTAAATCTGAATTGGCTTTGTATTTTCTGTACTTTTCCCCCATGTGAGTGAAATTCATCTCAACTAATATTAATAATCCAAAATATATGTGCCTAGTATAAGTCAGTGGCCCCAACTTCCCTTACAGTGAGAAGAGAGACCAGAGTTTCTCAAAAGTAGCCTATCCTAAAACATTGTTCAGGATAGGTGAGATGAATTAAATTTGGCTATACCATATTTCTGTCTGAGTGACTTCACTGACTACACAGGAAACTAGACAATTATCTTGAAATGAGATGCTGAAACAGTTGAAGTTTTAAGTGATTGAAATGGTTGAAATTAGGCAAGATTAATTCCTCCCTAAAAGCTTATTTTTCTTCTTTATATTAGCTAGATTTCATCAAATCAACTTCTTTTCCTTTTTTTTTACTACCACAGGTGTCTCTTAAGTCCTTTTGTATTAGATCTCTGTTCTCCCTGTTGTTATACCATTGTTCTATTTATTACTATCAGGTAGATGTTAATTACCCATGCTTTTATATTACTACTGATAATAATAAAATAGGAGTAACCCTAATATTAGCACATACATTAATCTCCCCATGTTCATATTGGCTCTCCTCCTGTTCTCTCTTTTGACTAACCTTCATTTTTGTTTGTTAACAAATTTGAATTATTTGTGTGGAAGTAGATTTAAGTGGTTTAATACACTTCAGTTGTACTCTGGGGCTGTAGCTACAGTTTCCGTTAGAATTACAAAACAGATCAGATCAATAGAAAGTATTGTAAGTATTCAAAAATCATCATTTAGGCTCAGAAAATCAACCAATTTCTATGTAAATTAAATAGATTAATACACATTTTAAGATTTATTTGCCTTATGTTTTTTAAGTCTTTGGAAGTTACAATCCAATGACTTTTCTCCACAGGCTTATGGAAAATGTGAAATATTCATAAATGCCAAACACAAAAAGAGAGAGAAAGACATAAAGGCATTGGTGATGCTACAGAATATTATGACTACCAAATCTAAAGCTTTAAATTGCTTGTTTCTTGTTAAAACAATAAGTGATGGCAACAGTGTTTGAGAATATAGTTGCTTCTTATTTCTCCCTAGCTCTTTTTGTGGATGACAAAGTTTTCAAATAATCCTTGACATATTTCTGTGAATTCTTAAAATCTCCACTAATCTCATTTTGATTGGTTTATGGCATACTACATTTCAGAGTACAGCTCCTAGATTTTTCCCCAGAAATAATCCTGTTTTCAGTTCTATTGTGAAGTATAGCTACTGTGTGGAGCTCAAGGTCTACTTGTCTGCTACTGAATTTGACACATCAACACCCCCTCTTAAAATCCCATTGAGCTTCAGGGCCTCATGCAATTTTCATATATGCCTCAATCTGTTAAACCCTTTCAGAATGCTGGAAGCATGAATATATGCAGGCTGGGTAATGAAGGAAGCCTTACTAAATTCCCTTTAAGTGTTTGTCTTAATCTAGGTGATTGCTAAGAAAAGAAAACCTCAAGAATAACAACAACAACAAAAAAGTTTGAAAAATGAAATACAATGAGGGGTTCTTTATGAATGTAGGAAAAAAATAACCTGACAGGTAAGTTAGTAGGCACACATCTCCTCAAACAGGCACACAGGGATGAATCAGCCTGGCAGCCTCCTTACACTTTTGGAGCTGTCTGTCATTAGAGATGTTAGTTGTTATTATTTTCTATTTGTGCTGAATAATACTAGGAATCTCCTGCTGAGACTTTGGTATTGTTTGTGGCAAACATGAGCACATAGCAAGAGAGTACTATTGGCCTCAACACATTTCCAGCCTCAATAGTCAGAGGAAAGCAAGTAATTGCATTTATCCTGGTGTGGGCAGGGAGTGGAGGTGCCCACAGATTAACTAAATCGCTCTGCAATTTGACAAGGATATCTTCAGTGGAGCCCAGCTTGGTTGATCTGCCCTGAGGACAGTCCCTCCTTCAAACTGTATCATGAGCCCAAAGTCTAATATTTTTTTTTATTTTATTTTCGTCAACTTACTCAATCTTGAACAGGGATATATATGCCCTTGGAGAGTTAAATCTGGGTATCAGAGGAAGGACAAATACTGTAAGCAGAGTGTGATGCTCCAGGGAGGAGCCAGGCTAAGGCAGTTGTACAGTTTCTGATAGCCAAATCAGATTGGATATTCTTTCATAATGTTGTAATAGTGCTGTGCTGTTGCTGTGTTGCTGGATTCTCAAAGACTGTCCAATAAGACAGACAATTTCCATTACTTTTCTTTAAGTTTTGAGGCAAATATCAGAGGTATGTGGTGTTTGCAGCAACTGCACCTGGAATACACATCTCAAAGTTTCAGCTCATGAAAAAACCTAATTGTCTTTCTTATTGACATTTCACTTGCATTTGTCTCTCCTTTTAGCCTGTTGTTAGAGACTTCTGGAGAAAAGGAACAATTCCCTAAGAAAGATAAGTGAGATAAGGTACCAAATTAGTTCATTTCAGATGCTTTTGTTCAAGTGACAGCTCAAAAGGACAGCAGGCTAAATGATTCAGAAGCATGAGAAGAATTTGAGTTTGATTTATTATCTTGACACCCATTATATAATTTTTGTTTTGTGCTGTACATCAGAAACTACCTCATTAAATACATTTCCAAACATTTCTCTTTTTTTCTTTTTTTACTTAAATCTATTTTTAAGCAGTGGGGGTTTTTTGACTTGTGAAGATTCATTTTTTGGGCAGACATCTGAGGACAGTTCACAGGATTTTTATACACATCTTCATCATATGCTTCATACACACCAGAGGCACCTGTTTCAGAATTGTTGTTTTAATAATTTTTGTCAACTTTTGGCCCCTGGCTTTTTTCAGCAGTGAGCTCTGGCAGATTCATATGCATTGGATTCTCTCACATCTCTCTTTTGATTCAGGTTATCCTAGGTTTGGTTACTGGCATAATTTTTAGTTTCCCTTTATTCTCCCTGCCAAGGCCAGATTTTGGGAGGCAGGCTGGCAGAGCCAAGCAGCAGAATGCTATTTCCCGTGCCTCTGCAGGTTACAAGGGATGCAGGCAGCAAAAAAACCACGTCAGAGTTGTCTATGAATGACAGACCCAGATCTGAAACTCTTGGCTTCTTTTTTCTCTGCTGTTTGAACTGAATCAGACTGGACATCAGTCCACAATTAAACAAGAAGCTGAGCTTAATAGGAGCACAAATGGAGACCACAGTGATGGCCTAGCATAAAAAGATGTGGAGCGAGCCATTATAAATCTTGACAAAAGGTACAGAGATCAAAAAGTTAAATATCCTTAATATTAACCAGATAAAACCATATTCTATGCTTTGAATAAATGCTTCCTTTTCAGTCTAATTTATTTCATCATTGTTAAAAAGTTCATGGGAAAGAAAAGTAGAGAATATGCAATGATATGATTAGTACTTTGCCATTAATCAGAAAAGTGTGTTTTTGCTTATCTTACATAAAGAATGGCTATAGTGGGTCAAACCATCTGCTTTCCAGTAGTGGTCAAAAAGCTTGGGGCACTGTATGGGAACAGGACAAACATATATTGTATTTCTCTGATGATTCTCCCGGACCATTACTATTTGCAGCTCAAGCACTTCCTGAACTGGGAGTACCTTCTATGAAATTAACAACTCTCAGTGTACTTCTGTTCTGTGCAAGAAAAGTCTCTCATCTGTTTTGAGGCGAATTTCCAGCAGTCTTATTCAATGTACCTACTGCCATAATAAGGTGTCTTAGGGAGCAAACAGTGGGAAAAACTCTAGTAATTGAATGTAGCACTTTGTAGGAGGCTGTAAATATTTTGTAAAATCACGTCCCAAGTGAGAGCAAGTGACAGCTTCATCTTGACACAAAAATGTCCAAAGAACATTAAAGTACAATTGTGCTAGTGAGGGGAAGCAGGTTTGCCTCCTATGATCAGAACTGATGTGTTTAAACATAACTCTAACACATCATCTGCTCTTTCTGCCAGGTTCAGTATGCCTCCAGCCTCATAATTTGGGAAAGCAGATGCTGCAAGGATTGTTGCATTCAAATGAACATTTTAATACCTGTAATAATGCTGCAGCTGTGTTATAACCAGAAAGGACGAATTTTAATAATTTAATAGTAAAGTTCACAATGTTGCCTATGCAAGGAATATTCCATGTGGACCTCCCTAGGGAAAAGGACATGGAAAGGGGCTGAGGACAGTGGGTCTGTAGATGTGTCACTGCTGCTCCCTGCTCCATAGGCAACCCCTCCTCTGTAAGCCACTCCACAGCCTCCCTCCACCAAGGAACTCAGTCAGCTGTATCACCAGGCTGGTCATCGGTGTCTTAAGGTTTGGGGTCAACAGGAGATGGGAAAGCAGCATCACTAAGGACTGAGACCGGGAGGTGCAGGGGCCAACACTTCACCTTCTGCCTTGCCACCAAAGGCTCTGGGGTGAGTTGTGGAGTAGTGAGTGTCACCAGGCCCCTTAAATCACAGCTATCTTTTGTGTTTGTTAGCCAATAAATAATTGCTTCATACTTTTAGGACCACCAGGTAGTTGAATATTTAGTCTATTCATGTTCTGCTTGTCCTTGTTTTTCTCACAATGTACCTTCCACAGGTAAATCCAAGCTTCCTCAGAAGTATCAAAAGAACTGTGGCCAGCAGATCAAGAGAGGTGATTCTGCCCCTCTATTCTGCCCTGGTGAGACCTCACCTGGAGTATTGCATCCAGTTCTGGAGCCCCCAGCACAAGAAGGATGTGGACATATTGGAGCATATCCAGAGGAGGGCCACCAAAAGGATCAGGGGAACGGAGCATCTCTCATATGAAAACATGCTGAGAGAGTTGGGGCTATTCAGCCTGGAGAAGAGAAGGCTCTAGGGGGACCTTATAGTGACCTTCCAGTACCTGAAGGGGGCCTACGTAAAGGCAGGGGAAGGCCTATTCAAAAGGGTTTGTAATGATAGGACAAGGAGTAATGGTTTTAATCTAGGAAAGGATAGATATAGGCTGGATATTAGAAAAAAGTTCTTTAACATGAGGGTAATGCATCAGTGGAATGGGCTGCCCAGGGAGGTGGTGGAGGCCCCATCCCTGGAGTCATTCAAGGTCAGGCTTGATGGGGCTCTGAGCAGCCTGACCTAGGTAGAGATGTCCCTACTTGTGTAGGGACAGATAACCACCTTGCAAGGCAATTTAGCCCCTGGCAGGCTGGGTAGTAGGGCAGCCTCTTCTGGGTTATATCCCATCCTCTGCATTGCAGAACTGCAGGGCTGTGAACACGCCATGGTGAGGTTCAGCATGTGCAGTCTGCAAAAAGCTTCAGTCACGGTATCTCACACTACATATAAGAAGGTAACTGTTGTTCCAACAAGCAGAATGAAAGATTTAATGCTTAAACATAACTTTGATGGACAAAAAAACCCAGAAGTGCTAGTTATCATGTTTTGAGAAGGTATTTATACTAGGAAAATTTAGCAGCAAATCTCAAACTCAGTTCTCCAAACATCTACTTAAAAAAAGTATCTACCCAAACTCTTGAGTCTCTTCTTCTTTATTAATTCTATACAGTGTCTTCTGACAAACTCAGTTTTTAGCAGTCATTTCAATGCATTGCAACACATAAGGCACTGATGAAAACTCCAGCAGTCATGCTTACTTAGTCAGTNATCATAACCCACGGGTTTTCCTTTCCATCTTACTCTCTCCCCGCTTGCCTTGCTGACAGAGGTTTTGGTGGGGGGCGGGGGGAGTGACAGAGGGACTAGGGGTGGGCACCAGGCACCCAGCCAAGGTAAACCCACCACACACTTCCATTATTACTATAGTAAGTAATACATTTTCTGAAGCAATTCTTTAAAGGTGGTGATTAAAGAGAAGGAAAGGAAAGTCAAAAGGTAAACTGAGAGCTTCTCCAGTAATTCAGTTTTGTTACCAGATAGTGGTATTAGAGATAGTGGTATTGGAGGACAAAGCACTTCCTAGTACTTAATACTTATTAACTGCATGACACTTAAAAAATAAATGCTGAGAATTTCAAAGGTGACTAAGGATTTTGGACAGTCAGTTTTCTAAAAAATTACTGGTTTGTAATCAGAAATGGAAGGAAACTGTAAAGAGGATATCCGAAGGAGGAAATACTAATAACACCTTGTGGAGATGTTGGAAAACAGTCATTGAAGTTCTAGCTACTAAAAGGACAGATTGTTTAATGTGGCACCCTGTAGAAGAGACACTTGCTCTGAGTTCACTACTGTGAAGCACAGCTTCCGACAGACCGTTGTGTTGGTGACGGAGACCGACCAGGAGCCTTGGGGAGCTGCCCAGGGAATAGAGACCCTCCCTCTGGAAAACAGCACCTTATTTATAGCTTGAATTTATCTGATTTCAGATTCCAGTCACCAGATCTTGTCATACTTTGTCCACTAAATTCAAGAGCTCTTGTCACAAGCCAAAGAAAAACAGAAACAATGATCTCCTCCTTCCAAAGCTTTCTGAAACCACACAGCACAAGTGCTGCTCTTCTGGCTCTGATCCCTCTGGGATTGATCCTGCTGTCCCCTCTCCCCATCCCAGGCATTTATGATTCCTCCTACTCATTGCCATGGTTCTTGCAATAGGTCTGGTATAGGTGCTGGTCCTCTGCTCTCCTGGAGCTAGCTGACCAGACACCTGAGACAAAGGACTGCTAATTAGGACAAAAGCTTTAAACAAAAAGGTTTTAAAACAAAAGGTTTAAAAGACTATACATTTCTGTTCCATTAATCCTCAATTTCAGGGCTGTTTCCCCTCCCCTAATGCTATCTGATTCCTCACTGCCATCATCAGGGCTTTGACAGGAAACTTTCATCAGCCCATCCAAGCTAGCCAGAGCAAACATGAGACTGCATTCCTCATGGGTGTTTTTTTCACTAGCTCTTTGCATTACCTCTAAGTTAGTTTATTTCATGCAGAAAACCTCTTTAACTCCTCCATGGAGACAGGATCCAGTCTGTCCATAGAGACACATGTAACTCCTGTTTGGCCTATAGAACAGTTTCTGAGTTACATTTAATATTTATCTACTTGATATTACAGAACTGATTATTCCCTGGGTTTCCACTATTTGGCATGCCCATTACCAAAGCTTTTATCCGTGTGTTTCAATTCTCATTCTCTTTGTTTTCTTCTCATTGATATGAAATGAATCAGAAAAAGATGTGCTTCACTTCAGAGAAGAGTATTTCATGCAACTTAACATGACAGTAAGAATGACCATTGTCCCAAAAGAAAGGTACGGATGAATCAAAGTTTATAGTGGCGATGAGGTGGAGGGAACAATAACTGGCTTGGATGTTAATGCAGACATACCAAATAGGATGTTCTGGGCAAACACCAGGTTCAAAATATGAGTTTCTACCTCTCTACAAAAGTTCAAAAGCATCACCATATAAAGGGATTAAATGACACCCAAGTCCTCAAAGACAATCCTGCTTTATAACACCAGCCAGCTCTCCAGGAACAGGACAAACTCACTGATTTACCCCTGGTGTCTGAGTTAACCATTAAGTTGATGCACATATTTTCTTAAAAGCACCCAGAACTAAGGTGTCAAAATCCCCTCTTTTATAAATTCCACGTGACTTCCCAGGGAGGACAGAGAATTTAAACACAATAACTTCATAACACTTCACTGTTTTCAACCCAAAACATTGTCACTCTACCTCCCTTTTTCATAATAACCTACTGTTTATTTCCTTGGGCTCCTCTTATATTGCAGTAGGGTGACAGCATAGCACACAGGAGGTTGACTGCACCCATAGCAAGCTCATCCAGCTAGGAAGGACAAACCTGAAGGATTTTGTTCCCAGGACTATGACTTTCTCTTTGCTGGCAATGCAAGAACATTTCTTAGAAAACAAGATCTCAGATATTGGACCATTTTTGTCTTGGATGAGTATCTTCATTTGGAGATGACATTTGCCACTGACTTTTCTTTGAAGGGTTTCCTTGGCTCCATAGCATCAATGAGAAGCTGACTTTCCCAAACAGTCAGCAGACAGGTAGCTGTTTAGTTAATTGGTCTAAGTTGCCTTCTGAAGGCCTTCAGAGATGTCTGCAGTGATTATATGAGAGAGAATGAGCTGTATATAGTGATCTGTGCGCTATCTCAGGACCATGACCTCATTGCAATTACTGAGACATGGTGGGACAGCTCACATGACTGGAACACTGTCATGGATGGCTATGTCCTTTTTAGGAAAGATAGGCCAGCAAGGTGAGGTGGTGGAGTTGCTCTTTATGTGAGAGAGCAACTGAAATGTATTGAGCTCTCCCTTGGAGGAAATGAAAAGCAAGTTGAAAGCTTGTGGGTGAGGATTAAGGAAGAGACTAGTATGGGAGACATTGTTGTGGGTGTTTACTACAGGCCACCTGATCAGGATGAAGAAGCTGATGAGGCCTTCTACAAGCAGCTGGAAGTAGCCTCACAATCACAGGCTCTGGTTGTCATGGGGGACTTCAATCACCCTGACATTTCCTGGGAAAACTACACAGCCAG
>VYZX01010343.1:27998-54492 GCA_013401335.1 Brachypteracias leptosomus
TTAGGCAGCTTCCTTTTTTTTTTTTCTTTCTTTTTTCCCCTCTTTTTTTTTTTCCCCTGTGGGTGGACTGTTGTAGACTTAAGACGCAGCCTCCAGAGATGATCTTAATGGTACATATACACTCAGCTAGGTAAACTGGAAATTTCACGTTCATGTAGAATACGTGTGACTCCCTTCCCCCAAACCGGAGAGATTGTAAACATCATTTGGATTTTTTGGCATCTGCAGCACATTAAGAAAATCAGCTGACCAGTAGAAAAGTTTTAAAGATTGAGGAGAAGAAGGAGGAAGATGTCTAGGACAGTGTGCTGTGCTGTCCTTTTCCTGCCAGAGGGCAAAAGGGTGTATTTACCCAAAATGTGGCAACCTGAAGTTTTTGGCTTGGCTACAGAAAGAGATTTTAGCTAGCGCATACAGGGTTAAGGTAGGTACCTTGATTGGATAGTGAGCATGGTTTTCTCCATATGCTAATACATTCCAGTGTTGGATTCATATTATTAACATGATTGGGGAAGTCCTGGAAGCCTGACTTTGCCTGATGGAAAGGAAGAGGGAGGGAGCAGGGATTGCCAGAGCTCTCAGTGAGGGAATGACTGGTGGCTTCCCCAGGGGAGCAGAAGCCAAACAGCAGTGACCCAGCACTCTTTGAGGAAAAGTGCTCTCAAATCAGACTTGTAGAGCTTATTAATAAAAGACAGCACATGTTAAATGCACAGAAATCCCTCCCTTCTGTGGAAAAAAACTCAACTGGTATTTTATAATCCAGCAAACTTGGTTTTGAAGCCTGATGTGCTCCAGGCTAAAGAAGCTTGAATTCTGAATTTTTGATATTCCCAGTCTGTGTGTACTATGCTTGAGAGACTGATGCCTACAAAGATTGAAGCGAGCAGTACCTGAACTAACACTTCTTGTTGTTTTTAGTTTAGTTAGGTTCATCTCTCAAGTTCATGGCGGGGGTTTTTTTTTGTATGTTTGCTTAGTTCAGTAAAAATTAAAACCAAAAGAAATGGAAAAGAATAGACTCTTTTTGTTTAATTCTGTATGATTGTAGTTTCATTTCTGCTAGCTGAACTCTTTAAAGGTTCTAGGTAAGGCAGACCACACACAGGATATGCATATATTGTACTGGCTGTTCTAAGCTGGACTGTGTTACAGTTTTCTGGACTGGACTTTGAGAGAGATTCAGCCCTATTCGTTCTACTTGTTGGTTTTCATCTACAGTCCCTTTACTAATGACAGAATGTGGTTTTGATTTTTTTTATCCACAAATCTGGCTTTAGCATACCCATACTCAAATACATATGTCCACAACAGATTGAAGGAAAATTTGTGTGAAATCAATATTTATGTTAAAAATATGATTGTTTTCTTTTTTCCATAGGCTCAGTGAAAGAAAACAATCAGGGTCTTAAATACAGTCCGGCTCTGTTTTCTCCCATGCAAATGTCTGAGTGCACAGGTGATACCTCAAAACATGCCAGATATTTTAAAAAACAGATTTCACATAAAATGCTGTACCCTAGATGCAGATTTTACAAGTCTATGGGCAAAGGCAGTTTTAGGAACACGAAATTGGCAGAGGCAAGGACAGGACAGAGTTCCCAATGCAGTGCCAACAGCAACTACAACCCTTTTTTCATTCTTTTGCTTCTTAAAAAATAAATAAAAATCAAGAATGGTACAGTGGAACTGACCAAAAGCCCGTGTTGATCTACACCTAGTCATCTGCCTCTGCTATCTTCAATAAGAGGACAAAAAAAACCCCATAGTCTAACCAAGCCATGTTCAAAGGTTAGAATTCAAAGAACTGCAATAGGTAACTTTAAATAAGCAAATCAGATCACATATATAGTGCATTAGAAACATCACCCTCAGGAATCTGCAAGTTCATATTGCTGACCTTAAGGAGACCTACGCCTACATTGTCCATATTGGACTGCTAGTCTGAATTTTAAAACTTTTTCATTATCCTATCTTAGAATTCAAAACCTTACTACAGAGAAGGTAATACACAAGGAGTGCCAACTATCTAATGCATAAAAAAAAGGAAAAGAAAGCAGTTTACAACTTATCAGGTGTTTGTCTGTTCTCAAAGTATCTAGTGATAAATCAAAATAAAAGTGTCTGGCCAGGCTTCTTTTTAATATAAGGTTGGTATGAGTTTGGAGTAAAGTTATTTAATATGGTGGAAGTTCCAGTGGTAAAGCCAGCCCAAAGGGAAAACCAAGTATTAATCTGTTTAAATCTATTGTTTTATATATTCCTTTTTCTTGGTGAATGCTGAAATAACAAGGTATGAAATGAAAATTAAAGGAAATAAAGAGTACAGTACTTTATATGTTTCTAGAAATGCCATTATAAAGTACTCTTGGAGATCTTACTATATCTGTCCTAAAGCATATTTTTTCATCTTTAATATTAGTTTCACTTCAAAGTATTAGCAGCTGACAGTGGTTATGTGAAGTCACGGAGACATTCTTAGTCATATTTTTCAGCTCCTTTCCATTACTATTGCTAAAGAAGCAGCTCACAAGAACTTTTGCTGTAACTAGAAATAAAAAAACCAACAATTAAATAGCTGCCTAGAAATATTTGGATGGTTAGAAGAGGGTGTCTCCAATTTAAGTACTGAAATCAATTTGAACTATAGTGAGTTACACCTTACTATATGCATTTTTGCCCTGGGAAGAAATGACAAGCTTAAATTTGCTCCTGTTTAGTGTTATCATGTAAGGTTTCACAGGGTAAAAGACAAACCAGAAATATTTCTAACTGGTATTTAAATTACATTAGCACCCTTTTGTATAGCTTGAGTGAAAGGTCACGCTAGACAAGCAGCATCTTCACTGTTTGTAAATGTCTAATTTGCTGCTTTTAAATTGCTGTGAACTTCACTTACTTAGTCCTGCTGAATGAATCCAGTGTTGCAAATACTTCTGACAAGCGAATATTTGCTTAGTGAGAATCCATTGTTCGTAATGGATTGAGAGGGACATGCAGTATGAATGCATTTTTATTGCCATGCCATCTCTCTGCTGTTGTTTCAGTGAGATGAAAGTGGCATTGTGATAAAAGCCCCAGGTTTCTTAGTGCTCTGTGTGGCATTTCCCATCTTACTGGTAGGTGTTAGTGAAAAAGTGCTTATCATGGGCATTTTTTTGTGTTATAAAATATAAATATATGTGTATATATATATTTTATAAGAACTTGGGCAGCAAGACTTAGGAATACAAGCACACCTAAATAAAACCCAGCAAGGTGCACAGGCTGGGCTGAAGACATCCCAGCGCTCTCCGATTGCCTTTTGCTGTTTGTACTCGAGTCCCAGTAGTTCTTGGGCACCTCTGTGGGTGGAATCTGGTCGTCCCTATCCCCTGGCCATGCAGCTAGCAGACGGCACTCACAACTCAGGGTGCAGGGAGCAGCTCTCACAGAAGAGACCTGGTGCTGCCCTTGCAGAGCTCTGCTGCAGGGCCAGGAGGAGATGCTCTATGGCAAAGCACTGCTTGGAAAAAGCAGTGGTTTTGCTGTGAGAAAGTTGTTTGATGAAAGTAATTTCTAAGCGTAACTTTAATTGTAGCACATTGGGTCTGAAGAGCTTAGCAGCCGAATCCAGCAGAGAGCGTGAAGTTGAGCCTTTGGCAGTGTTTCTAGTCAGGTGCAGTTTGGCCCTTGGGACTTGATTTGTGATTTTCAAGTTTGGGTAAATACCTGTGCTTTTTGTTTCGTGAGCTGACGCCTTTCACATGAAAATCTTCAGTGATACTTAAATTTCAGCTTACCGTGGCATCACGTGCAGCTCTTTAACCAGGGCCTCTACGAGCAAATGGATATGAAAAAAAAATCCGAACCAAAACATACAAAAGAGAAAGAAAAAATGAAATAATGCGTTAGCCCTGGCATAATAAGTTGTATCTGTTTCTGTTTCAGCCTTCACCAAATTTCATCCATAATCTGTGAAATATGTCTGGTGATTAGTGAGAGCACTCTCCTTCTGTTTAATGGTTTTCATAACAGCTGAAATGTTTGTGGGTCTTGATATATACTTTTAGATTACAGAGTATTTTGAAATGCAATTAAATCTACTTTTTCTTGGATTTATATAATAAAAAGAGTCTCTTAATTCAGATATATGTAGGAGATTCAGCACTAGATATACCCTAAAAAAATGAATCATGTCATCCTCTTCCTTGGATTTCTGAGAGAATAATAGTAAGTGGCAGTCAGACTATGAAGGTTTCCTTCAGCAAATACTGTGGTCACGCCTAGAAAACATTTTGTAGCCCTAGCAGAAATTTCACTGTTGAAATTTCCCTGGCCTTTGTTTATATCCCTGGAAGCCAGCTGAAGTTTGTACAATGGATCCGGGCAAGCACTGAGTGCGTGCCAGGAAGGGAGAGGAGAGCAGAGTGACAGCTGTACATCCGAGAGCACACTGAACTTGAGTCTGCTCTTGAAATGAAATGGAATTTCTTTATGTTTACCACTGTGCAGCCGGGATAAGACTTTGGCCCACTCTTTGTCATTTGACCATGAGCCCATGCACTCCCTAAATAAAGTAATCTGTGCTGAAAGAAAAGGGTTTTTTAAGCAATGCTTAACAATGTTTGTTTTTTTGACAGTGGTGACTACACATCATTTTTGAAATAAGGAAATTGCGCTGGAAACATCAGTACGCATAAAACATTTAGAAGGAAGTTAATCTATTAAAATTAAGTGTAAATAATTTAAAAATCCCACTCTGATATTTCAACTGTGTAAATATATTGACTCTGCAACACACTGGTGAACATGTCATTTTCAAGCACAGCTTTGATTATGCAAAATGTAAATTAAGATATTTGAAGTCCAAACCAGGGCAAGCAAGAGGAGTATTTTCCTCATAAAACTAACAATCACAAAAACAACTGGTAAAGTAAATGGGAGGTAATTATCAGAAAAAGTGAGCAACTCCCAGATTTACCAGAAATTTCACACATAGTTTAATCAAATATTTGGATTTCTAAATATGTAACAGAGAGGAAGGGAAGTTCATTCCCTGCAAAGTGAAATAAACAAGGATTCAAGTCTGAGAAGCCTGATTTTAGGCATCAAATCGAATGTTTAAGGCTGAAAATAATAGTAGGGATCAGTCCAGCCACAGTCTTTTTTTGTCCAATAGGTCTCGGAGCTGTGTGCAAGGCACAGATCTTACTTTGGCACTTGACCATCTGCAGCTGCTTCACTCTAGCCCCTGGTGACTTAGTGTCCATGAAGTCCATCTTAATGAAGTAGAGGAAAGGGTCTTCAGGAATATAAAAGATTTACCCTGCTTAGCATGGAGCTGTGTGCAATGTGAAATAGAGAGCAAGTAGTGCATGTGCTGATATTTGAAAAGATCTGTGATTTAAACAGCCCCGTCCATCTAAGGGACTGTGAACTGTGTGTGGAGCTGGCTTGGAGTGCTACAAAGCACAGCCAGCTTGCCACTGGTTGTTCCTACACTAAGAATGCTAAGGCCTTTTAACGTATTTATTTCTGCTTCCTTTGAGCTTTGGTTTTACTGGTATGCGAAAGGAAAAGGAAAAAAAAAACAAGCATATGTTCAGTTGCTCAATCAACCTTTTCTCAATCCACACTCGGTGATCTCAGTAAGTCATTATGGCATAATTACAATTTGAGTGTGATACGCTGTTTGTAGAAAAGTATCTATTTTTAGCTGAAGAAACACTACAGTCCCTGAAAGGAGGAGAAAGAAAGAAAAAAAGGAAGGAAGAAAATCTGTAACCAGCAAATCAATGCTATTGTTAGCTGATATTATGAGACACCCTGTAGATTTACAGTGCTTGCATTCAGCCACATAAAAACTGCACTGAAAAGAATGCCTACCAGGGGTTAAATTCATATGCCTGCGCTGCAGCCTATTTCTGTCAACACTCAGCTCAGGAAATAAACATTTATGCTTTCTGAAATGAAAGTGTATTTTTGAAGACTAGCCGTCAGATATTTTTTGCCCTTCACACTTTCAAATGCTTAGCCTTTTTTGTAAGTTGACTGCAAAGTGCATCAGTTTGCTAGGCAAAAAGAGAAAAAAAAAAAATCTTGACAAGTGCCCATGGCATCATTGTCAAGCACACGAGCGTCTAGTAGAAGATGGCAGGAGGGTTGGCACAAAACATGCTTCCTTCAAGCTTCTTACCTCAGGGGTACCTGACTCTTGAGAAGCCTTTCAATCCTTCCAAATGACGTTATTGCAAACTGTCATCTGGTTTATTTGGAGTGCGCTGTATCGCAGATAAACATGCTATTTAACTGCAGGTCAAGGTACAGAGTCATTCTGCTAGCAAATGCCTGAGATACATTAAATGGCATTGACTTGAGGAGGGAGATGGAGAGAGATCAAAGTTGTCACCAATATGGTACATGCTAAGGGGAGAAGAGGTACACAACATTGTATTTTAAAAAGCCATTATGCACTTCTACGTTTAAAACATTGACCTGCAGTAGGACTCTTAAGGATTGAGGACTCACACAACGCATGGCAAAGTTCAAAACCACAGGATCATGCAGCATCTCAGGGTGGTTTTGAAAGAGCTTACAGTTGTAACTGGGAAGGGTAACACTGGTCCAGAAAGCTGGAAGTGTATTTCCTCCAATTTGGAGACCTTTTGAAAAAAAGTTACATTTTAAAATAGGAAATGTCCACTTGTCACAGAGTGTGGCTCTAGGGATTCATATAACAAAAGCTCAGAGAATCAGAGCACAGTTTGTCATGAAATAAGTATAACCTCCTCCAAACTATTAAAAATAAATCTCTCTATGTAAATACATATGCCTGTGTAATCTATTCTTTTAACTGTGACTTGCTGAACAGCTATTAAAAGGGCATTGGTGTGATACAAGAGACACGCTGGATGCTTTCACATTTTCTGAAAAATCAAAACAAAACAAAACCAGATTAATTACAACTTGATGCAGCTTTACATCCCCATGAGGGATGCCTTTAAAAGTTAAAACATGCTTTCACTGAGCAGGCTTTCAAGGGAAAGTTACTTCAATCAGGGAGAAAACAATCATGTTTATTTGATTTATTATTGGAGAGCAGAACACTGTAGTTTATATTTGCCAGTTTTTCTATAATGTAAAAAATTTCTTTTGATTTTTTTTATGTGTCATATAAAAACAATTAGTATATTTACAGCACCAGACTGCAGATTTTTCAAGAGCGCAGTACAATAAATTATAGGCAATATCCCATTTTCCCCCCTCACAGGGCATATGTAATTTCCGTTAACTGTGGCACACAATAAATGTTATTGAGACATAGCATTATTTATTTAAAAAAAAACCCCAACCAACAAATCTGTACTAAAATAGATAAGTAAATAAAAGAAAGGAGTTGGGAGTTTTAAAAAAAAAAAGAATAGAGAGAAATTGCAGGTTAAACTTTTTTTAATCAAAACTGATTTTATTGCTTTTTGCTTAATTAAACTTCTCAGAAGTGTGTGAAACATTGTTATACCTGAAAAATTGTTAATTTGTAAATCACAGGGACAAAAGGGCTCCACTGCAACTTTAAAGTTTCTATGCACGTAAATGTCAATAGAGTGCCTTCTCCATCATCAGCACTAAATTCACATTGATGCCTCTTTTCTTCTCTGTATTGATCCTTCCATGAGAACGTAGATTTGTATCTGTTAATTAATGCGTCCTGAAACAGCGTTTGTATTAATCAGGCAGATAAGAAAAATTGGATGCCTGCACCCTCATGACAACCGTAAAAGTGCTGGCCCTGATAAAATCGTGGATGGACCTCAATAAAAAAGTTCCTCCTTCCACTCAATAAACTAATCATCCTGCTTTTAATTATTCGGCAGAAAGATGTGTGGAGATTGGAGAATGTGTAAATCTATTTACTAACAGCAGTGTCTGGGAGGGAGAAAGGGGCTGTCACAGGACAGTGCTGCAGGCTACGTTCTCTGTCCATCTGCTACTGCAGAAAAACTGGTTCTTGAAAGACGGGGAAGGAACAGAAATGTTGAAGCTAATTGAAATCATGAATTCCTCCCTATAATCTTTCAAATGATTATTTCTTCTTCATTTCCCTCTTACTTATTTTAATCGCAGATGTGTTATTTTCCATTGTCACCTCTTCAAGGGTTTCCTGTTGTTGTTGGCTCAGTTTTTGTTGATTATTTTTTTTTTTTGAAGGGAGAGAGCTACAGTTCTGTCACAAGACTCAAAAGACAGTAAGAGAAAATGAAAACAAATAAGGAGGGAGAAAAAAATGAGAGAGCGAGCATGCAGCCAGTTTTATGTTTCATTTTTTATGGATGCCTGGTGGTTTGGATGTGGGGATTTCTTTTTTATTGTATTAGTTTTGCTGCTTAGTGCTTATAGAGAAAATCTTGTTTGGAGTAGATGCCTTGCAGATTTGCTAGTTTATGATATATTCCTGCTTGACTGTAACTCTCGACTTTCAAAACAGAAAAATGCATTTAAGCGTAATTGAACGCCAAAAAGAATGTTCTTGCAGCGGGAACCCTGTCAAAGGACATGTAAGCAGCTCCATAAACAACTAAATGAAAGCCTCAGACATGTCTTAAGACCCTTTAAGAAAAGCTTGACTAATCCCCTTTGATGATTTTATTAAGTACTTGTGGTTGATGGTGCCAACTGGCAAACTACTGCATTTCACCAACAGGCCAGGAAAATCACTTCCTCTTCCATATTGTTTTGTAGCTCCTAATGTGATTGGGATATTAGCAGTTTGATATAATAAATTAACAGGTACTGTAAACAAGAGTCTGAAAAGGTGAGACAGTAAAGATGTTTGCCCTTAGTGATCCTATTAGGAAAGACAGCAGGGGGAAAAAAAAAAAGGCAAAAGTTAAATTCATTAAGAGGCATTTATTACATTTTTGATTGTCCTCAGAAAAAGGATGATGCAGCTGCTATTCAGTTGATACTTTCTTATTCCACCCTGTTATTTCAACAAGTGCAGGAGAGATGGGAGCCATTACAGAAATAATTAGCATCTTTTCTGGGAAGGGTAGGTGGTTACTTCTCTTTAGCTGAGGTTAAAGTTCAAAGAGAATTTTTCTCTTTGTGATAATCAGATTAATTCTATTAAAACATCAAATCTTACAGTTCAAAAAAGTTCTTATTTTTTCTGTCCTAAATTATCCCTCTTAGTTTATGGTAATGATGAACAGTCATCAGATTCCTATTTCACAGCATCGGGTTTTTGAACTAAGCATGGGTATTTCAGAACAAAGAAGACATCACACAAATCACAGACTATCACTGCAGTACTCCCCAGATTAGTATGATTCTTACCGAAAGAGCCTGCAAATTCTAGCTTGTTTATAACTTTGTGTGTTTATTAGAAAATGTTTTATTTTGTATTGATTTACACTCCTGTAGTAGGATGGGGAGGAGAGGCACAAAAGCAGGAGGGAGAATAATGGAGTACATACATGTTTTATCACAACGTATATAAAAATAGCCGTTAAAGAGAAACAGATTTCTGACAAATCTAAACATGCTTAATATTTCTCCTGTATTTTTTTCCTATTCAGGATTCTCCACTTTGTCTCTAGCTGACCAGATGAGCCTTCTGCAGAGTGCTTGGATGGAGATTTTGATTCTCGGTGTTGTATACCGGTCACTTTCTTTTGAGGATGAGCTCGTATATGCTGAAGATTATATTATGGATGAAGACCAATCCAAATTGGCAGGCCTTCTTGATCTTAACAATGCCATACTGCAACTGGTAAAGAAGTACAAGAGCATGAAGCTGGAGAAAGAAGAGTTTGTCACCCTCAAAGCTATAGCACTTGCTAATTCAGGTTGGCAGAGTGGCATGATGGTTGCTACATTTTTAATATGTCACTTTTATTTTTTTTCTCCATAATACTTTCTGCATGCTGGTTTTAAGTATGGGTTTAGAATAAGAAGCTGCTAGTCAGACCTCAGTCTAAAAGGCCACAAAGCAAGCAGTTCAAACTAAGTAGAACTTTGTGGTTCTAAGTAATTGTGGGGCATGTTCCTAAGGCTGCACTGTATGGTTTGGAGAATATTTTACAGGCAAAGATCCCTTTAAATGAATATAGAAGTTGTTCTCAGAAATCCATTCCATGATCCAGACAAGCCTAATCATTGCAATTAGAATGAAAGGACACGTGAGAATGTGCTATATACATTCCCTTTAAGGGCAGGTACTGATTTATTTGATAGAGAGAATTCAGGATATGGGAGGAGGAAGGAAATTCTTATTTAATCTCACAAGGGCCACACCTTACCTTACCCATCCTCTGTGTATGAAAACACTTCTGTGAAAATAATTACCTGTGCAGCAAGGGTTAAAAATCTCAGAAAGATTTTTTTTTTCTGCATTTGAATTTAAAAGTGCTGAAGCAGTGAATACTGTCAGATAAGTAAAAATCGTTTGTGCTTTGTTGTTTTTCCTTTTGTGTCTCCTTAATGCTTTATTGTGGTCTTAAGTCCCTTTTAGCATTTGCATAAAGTTCACGATAGATCCCTCTTTAATGACGTGCTGATCATTAGATACCTGTGTGTCAATAACATGCTCTGATGCTATGTTCCATTGACAGTCACACCGTGCCCCTCCATCTGCTTTTGTTTTGACCCTATCTTTGAACTTTATCTTGGTTGCTGGCCAGTAGTTTTCCCTTTAATTACAAGAAGGAAACTGTCAATAAAATCTGTTAAATGGGATGCAATGAGTGGCTTGAATGGGCGGACGGCTATTTGTTCAAATTCTGCAGCATTCAAGGTATTGACAGTTTGTTTTCTGGGGCCATATGTGACGATCAATCTCAGGCTGGGCTCAGCCGCGCTGAAAAATGAAAAACCAGATTGCTTTTGCTTACTTGTGGATGACGACTTGTGATTTGGCGCGGTCCTAGTGAGATGAGACCTTCTGCCCAAATTGCCCCCCTGAGAGCCAGGACGCGTGACTGTTTTTAGAAATAATTTTTTAATTGATTTTGTAATTAACAGTTCATCTACAATATTGATGTATGAATCCTCAGATTGATAGGAGGGAAATTGTTTTCAACAATGAAGTTGTACTTTCCTATTTGTCTTTGTAATGTGATTTAGCACTCTGCATTTTTAATTGGAAATATAATTCAAAAACATGCAAAGCCCAAAAGCTTATTAGTTTCTTTGTAAAATATTCCCCACCCCACTAACTCTGCCTTTAGTTTTAGAATATGATCTTCTTTCCAGAATAAAAATGCTGGAATGCATCTCAAAGATCAAAATTCTTTTTGATTGAAGATTTATTTGTACTTTTTTAATATCATAAATAGACACTTGAGGATGCTTCGCAGCTACAGGAAGGATTTTTATCAAAATTGCTCATGTTTACTGAACAGAGCAAGAAAGTTATCTGGAATTAAGAGTCTTAATTTGAAATGTTCTTTTGTATTTATTTTGATTCTTTAGTTCAAAGACTGAATTAGACGTATTTCTGTAGTTTACTTGATAAAAAGGATAAGGAGCTAGAATATGATGTTAAAGACCACTTACACTGGGTTCCCCCCACCTCAAAAAAGACATGAAGTGTTTTAATAATAATGAAGGATACTGCTGCCAAAAAGGTTTAGTCATACATTGTGCATAGAGTGTATCAAAATTATCTGTAGCTTCATTAACTTCACTGGGAATTACAACCAGGATAATGTCAGAGATAAATACAATTCAGCATACTAAATTTCAGGGCACATTGAAGTGAAAACGTTTCCTTCCCTCATCTTAAATAAAATTTCTGTTTTAAAATGAAACTATTGCAAAGAGGAGTTAAAAAACAGCCCAGCCTTTCAACTTCCCTTTCAACAGAATGTTTTGATTGGTGACATTCAACATTTCAGCTTCAGGTTGTACATGCAGCAGATAGATACAAACTTCTATCAGCTGTAGCTATACTAACCTGTAGGTGTAAAATAGCACCTGCAGAATTAGAGCCCATCAAAGAATATCAGACACCTAGTGTTTTAATTTACAAATGCAGGTAAAATTTTAAGATTTTATCTTTTTTTTTTGTCAAGCCCACAAATAGCTTATTTTCATATAACTAGGAACTTGATTAATGTAAATGCAGCTACATCCAAAAAAAAAGAAATAAAATGCCATTATAAAATTAATCAATTACCAATTCACATTTTAACTTATTTTGTTGCTACATCTGCTTTCTTCCAAAGCTTTCACTCTTTATTTTCCTGGTTTAAAATATATTAGCCTTTTTATAGCAGTAGGGAGAATGGATGAAGCATAGTAAGAAATTTTAGGCGTTTCAGACATTTTTGCCATATCCACACTGTCTAGAAAGATTCCCAGGTTGACTCTACTGTAAACAGTAGACAAAGATGGTTTTATAGCTCTGTATCCATGTTAGTGATTTATGATACAGTGTCATAGTACTTTCCCTGCTGTTGTATAGAAGCAGGAAAAAGAAATTGTAGATTGTCTTCACATTGGTTGTATTTTGTTTGAGTAAATAGCACGAGCTTTGTTTTGGCCAACAAATCTCAGTATCGCAAGCATTCAAACATCACTAACTTTTCTTTGGACCCATGGAGTCTGCTTGTGCAGTACTTGATCTGAGATAATTCTGCCATTTGGTTTCTAAAAAGTGGGGAGAAGGAGCCATTTTTCAGGGAGATTCTCTGACAGCTGTTATCAAATGTTCCCTTTGCAGGGTTGGCCAGTGCCACGCCGCTTCTATAAATTTCCAGAAGTGCAAGATGCATCAACCTTGTAGATTGTCACTAATTTCAAATGGAACGCCTATAGTACCTGAAAAGTTTAAATACATATATAAGAGCACAATGCAGAAATTTATAGATATTTCAGTCCTGTGTACCTTAAAGTCTATACAGGCATGATTTCAACAGTTACACTTAATATGTAGTGCTCATTATGGAATTTATCAGGTTATTTTTAAACATCTGCATTGATTCAACGGTAATGAATACAGCCTTTATGCCTGAACTCCAGAGGAGTCCCTCTCACCACAGCATTGCCCTTGTCCTGTCAGTGTCACGAGTTCTTTCCTTCTTTCTCTGCCTTCTCTACACAAAAGCGAGTAGGTACTTTGAAGCCACGGGATACAACTGCTCTGCATTCCACCTCACACTGCCCAAATGAAGCAAGCTGGCGCCAATGAGCACTTTGTTTACCCACGCAGAAAATCAACTTTGAATGGTTTCCAAAACATGCATGTACCAATTACTTCCTCGTGTGTAAGGGAAGGTGAAATATTTACAAAATATGTTTGAAGTGTACACAAGTGTGCTCGCGCACACACGAACTCTCCAACACCAAGAAGATGACCTGCTCATCTCTTTTGTAGTAGAAAACGCTTCCTCTATTGATTAGGTAATACTAAACAGGGAGTTGCAGGTGAGCAGTTTTTTGAAATTGCCTGATCAGTAAGGACTAAACGGTGCCTTCAGTCCAAATGTTACAGAAGAGTTTAGGAGTCACAACCAAGACTGTATTTTTAAGAGAAGCTCAGTTCCCATCTAAGACTGAACATAAGGAACTGTAGAGTGTCAAAATACATTAGCACATTTGAAAATCTGATCTGTGTGTATCTGCCTAATAGGCTGCTGGCATCTTGAAAAATCTGACCCAAATGTGAATGCTAGGCACTTAAAAGTATAACCCTATGCACTGTTGAAAATTTAATCTTAAACGCTCCTACTAGCTGTCTAGCCTGTACCACCAGGAAGAAAGGACCTCTGCCTATCATCACAATTTCTGGTCTCTCTTATTAACTCTCTTAAAAAAACCAAAAACCCAGCACCCTTTCAGTACTGAAGGAGTGAGAGCAAAGAAATATCTTGTGCGTTTTAGCAGAACGAAGCACAGATCAACATTGGTATCAATAAAGTTACAGGATCATCTATCCTGATAAAAAAGTTACTTTGTTCTTACAACTTACGTAGCTTTCCAGCCACCAAAACAGAGCACTAGGCTAGCACCATTAAATAATATTATCATAATAAAAAATTAATTGATAGAACTTTATAAATCACTTATTCCACAGAACATCATTTTTATTTCCAATATAAACTGGCTTATGTCACCATATACTACATTTACTTTGTGATAATGCAACTTTTTCATTTGATTTTATTTAGTCACTTTGTTAGTGTTAGAACTCATGATTAACACATATCTATTTTGAATAGGCATATATGAAATACATATACACTGGTGTGTACATATACACATTGGTGTGTTACCAGTGTTTATTTTCCCAAATATAAGGAGCAAGCTCTGTTAGCCCCTTCATGTAATTTTGTGTAGAGAGTGAAACAGCACAGGAAAAAATTTTTAGAAAAGGATGTTGCCACTATAGTCAGAGTTTTTGTGCTGCTTGAACGCAGTTTCTTCCTCATACTCCACTTTCATGTAATCAAATAGATGGACCCTACAATTCTTAGAGAAAATAAATAACTCTGCTACCACTTGCTTAATGATAGCTATAAGGAAATGGTACCAGAGTTAATTAATGGTTAAATTTTCTTTTTTTTTTCTTTTTCTGGTAGTTGATCTAGTGACTGAAGAGCTTTCAGATATTCCTCACTTAGTTATGAAATAGGTAGATATTATTTACACGTTAACAGCCTGAGACTCAGGAAGGGCAAGAAGCGAGGCCAGCCCAGTGCGCTAAACTAGTGGCTCTCCATGGTAATTATGGCAATTACTTATATCTTATAGTGGATAAAAAGGATTTTGAAGCATTCATTCAACATCTTCTTTTAGTTGGTATCTTACCCCCTACAGCTCTATCATTTGATTTCCTCTTTCCCAGAGTTCTACTAGTCTTATTGAATAGGTACTCGAACAGTTCATAGTATGCAATTTGTTCTGCAATGCGGAAATAATCCCTTTATTTATTGCCCTCACTACCTATCTAAGTGGAAAGTAAGCCATTTCAGGAATTAAAAAAAAAGGTGGTTCACTGTGTTTTAACTTATTTTATGCCTGTGGTTTTAGTTCACTGCTAATCCAGTTAGCCCCTGAAATAAATAGTCATGTTCCATGAAGTATTTTCTTTTCCTACTGCATTTTCATTTTCTACCATGTTTTAAAAACTGTTTTGAGGCTTCAGTTTTCACATCTGTTCTTAAAAGTTGGCCAAACCAGTGCAATCCAGACTAAGGCTTTGTTCACTAAAATCAATCATGCAAGCCTTTGTTTTACTTTCTTGTTTGTTTGTTCCCACTGCCTATGATTCCTATGGACAATGAATTATTAATTTATTCCTCTTTAATTTTCAACATATATTTCTATTGGAAGTGCCTGTTTCCAATAGAGTAATCCAGATGTCAGACCATTTTTGCCATACTCCTTTGCAAGGGAAACTATTCTGTTTGTGTTCTTGTCTCTCAGCCTATCCAGAAGACCCCATAAAATATTTCTGTCCAGGAAGGATGGACAAATAGGTGGTCAAATTAAGTATTTTTGTTGGCTCTATACAGGGAGGAACAAAGTAAGTATCTGGGGCAATTTCAATTCTAGACTGGAAAAGGATGGGAATTCTTGCTGGGTGAGGGAACCAAAAACCTAGTTTGACTTGCTATCAACAATTTCCATGGGTTGCTTCTATCGTAAGCAATATGCTTTTCGAAATGTCACTGTGTTGTGTTTCTCATAAAAATGATACAGAAACATAATGTAGGCATTTCCCAGTGTAAATCTGGCATACATCTCAGACAGGGGAGGAAGGGTTTCTGTAATTCTGAGAGTAGTTTACCCATCAACAAACACTGCCGTGGTTTTTTGTGGGTTTTTTGGATTGGCAATACAATCTAGATAATAAATTCCTCTTATTTGAGACATAATCCAGATTAGGATTTTGCTGTCCTTACATCAAGCAAAAACCATTTTGCCTACTGGTCTTACTATTCATCCTATCCAGTTCTTCCAGGATCCTACAACTTTCTATACTGTTTTATCCAGTTTGGGCTTGTGAACTGCTCAGCTATACAGAATCACAAACATCACAGCAATTGCTGTCTTTCAAGTACTTGTTGATATTTGCCTCTCTGATGTGCTTTATCAGCATCTTAATGTATGTGTTCACTGCTGCATACTCCCTGCTGCTTGATTCACTACAATAATTTCTTCCTTTATGCTGCCTGAATTCTCTGACATGAAGAAATACTTCATTGGGGTTTCTGCTGCTTCTTCGTGATGTTATATGCAAAATACGTACATACAAGCCTTTAACTTATCTCAGAGCAGCATTTTGAGAGGTCTCCTTGCCCTCACTTCAGGTGCTTTCCAATTTTAGCTGGTTGTCACCCTTCATGGCATGTTTTAAATGATTCCTGGGTAGCTGGATGTTCATTTGCTGCATTTGAGATAAAGTTTGAATTTTAAATGACATTGTAATCTGAGTTTCTATCTGGACTTTGTGTTGCTTTTCTTTCCTGAGAACTTTAGTTTTCTCCCATTTCTGCACAATGGTACAATCAGTCAGTTGATCAGAAGTGCAATTCTATTTTCCCATCCTGTGATGGTAAAATAAAAAATTTGCAAGGATAGAACAAGATTCTCCAAATAGAGCTCAATGTCCTCATTTGTTGATGTCACTCTCTCCCATTGCATTACTGACCTGTAACTTTTCCCTACTGACAAGTAACAGCTTTTCTCCTTGCTAGACTGAAATCCCATGTTCTCAGTGTCAACAAGTCTTGTCTGTTGAGCTCTTCAGTTTCACCAGCCTGGGATCCTGCAGGGCATTTACAATCAAATCCAGCTTCTTGCTTTCAAATGACAACACTTTCAAATTACTCTGTTAATTTCATTGTTTATAAAGGCACTGATTTTTAATTGTATTACATCTAGGTATAGATTTTCTCTGGATATTACCTGTGTGGGATGCAATTGTAAATTATCCAGACTGTCTATAAAGCCACTTAAAAAAACCCACCCCAAAACAAAAGAAAAGGGGTTTTCTTGGTTTAGGAAGAACATTCAAAGTCCTTGTACCTAGCTTATAATTCAATTTCATATTGTCTGTGGAAATATTTCTGGATTGTCACTCAGAATCTGCATTTCCTTAAATTATAGTGTTTTTTGTTGACATTGCCTTCTCTTACTAGTGAGGATTGAGTTTATCAGCAGTAAGTTAACCTGCTCTGAATTCACTTCTACATCTGCTGGTCTGTAGTTACTGAAAAGGTTTCTCTTTTCTTTTATTTTTCCTCCTCTTTTCCCCTTGGCTAGTTCAGCGTTTTCAGCCATTTTCCTTATTTTCAAAGGCTTATGCCTGAGGGATTAAGATCTACATTTGTTTAATATGAGGAATAAAGTGGAAGTTCCAGGCTGCAAGGCTAAAACTTGAAGAAGGATCTTTGTAGAGATTAATATTTTCCTGAGCAATCTGCGAGCTGAATCATGGTCTAATTAAATAGCACAGATTTAGAGAGTTTACATTTAAACATTAGCAGACCCTAGAATGGGTAACGCTGAAATGAGTTTGAATCTTTTCTGTAAATGGGAAGTTAAATTATCATAGTAATTTCATTAAATCATTTTTAAATCTTTCAGGCTAAATCGCCATTTTAAAAGAACAGTTTGAAGTCTTAATCACTGTTGGGAAGTGCCCCCCTCTCTCTGCTGTTTTTTCTTACCTCGTTTACTGTGACCAAATTCCATTTCCCAAGGCAGAGCTTCCAAAACAGCTCCATGAGCCACCGTTTGGCAGTGGAGTGCTTGCGCTAGGCTAGCAGAGAGCCAGCTGGTCACGTTCTTCCCAGCTGCTAAATTGATTTGAAAGACAGCAACAAATACATTAAATGCTTTACTACTATTACTTTTCCATGTAAGCAATTGCTCTGTTTTCCAGAGGGATGGTACACAATCGCCCCGGCAAGGAGAGGATAAGATCCTCTTCTTGATGAGAAGATGTTGTCCACACAGTGGAAGAGTTTGAGAGCATGGGATGTAATAGCTGCATCAGAGGGCAGGTTTTGATTCTCCTGTTCTTGTGTTTTCTGGGGACATTCTCTTCTTCTTCCTCCTCACTTGGTTTCTGTGTGAGAAACATGTAAAGCATAGATATTGCTAATGCTGCAGGGACAACTGCTCTCCAAACTGCAGAGCTAAAGATCTAGGGGAAGTTTCACCTCTCTGCGGGAAGAGTATTCAAACATGGTTGCAGTTACAAATACTGATTCTGGAAGAATCAGACTGGTCTTGTACAGGGTTAAAAACAAAACATACATAGTCAGGTTCTCCAGAAAGACCCATCTCCTTTATGCAATATGGTGTTAAAAAAAATTCACAAGAACAGTCTTTGACTCTCCAAACATTTGTGGCTGATAAAAAGCTTCTATTTAGTTCCCCAGCAAATCTGTCCTTGGCATTGTGGGTCTGGGAGAGGAGCAAAAGATGTGTAATTTCTGCACAAACTGCGCATGGTTTATGGAAAAATTATTTGCAGTAGCACGTCATGTGTTCTGTGGCACAACGGTGAATATCCGAGGACTTGGTAAAGAGTCAAGGAATGAAGATGACAATTTGTTTGGAGTTTGCATTCCAGATTAAGCCTGGTGGCTGGACACTATGCTTAAGACATCAGTGAGGTTTTATATTTGTGCGTTAGCATGTCTGTATTGATTACATCTGTTTATAGGAAACAAAATTCAGGGATTTTCTCTTATTTACACAGAATTATTTATCAGAATTGCTCTATTAGAAAACGATCAAAAATGTATGGATGTGGGGAATGGTCTCCCGTTCATTAGAACTAAATTTTGCTAGAGGTAATATTTCTCTGTCATCTTTTTTTCAAGTGTTGTAGCCGCCTTTCTCCCTAAGAGGGAGATTTTTGTGTTTCTCTGCTCTGGGCACAGTGCACCTTGATGTGCAGTACCACATCCCTGCAGTGTGTGTCTTCACTGCACGCCTCTTAGAGCATGTATTCGCTAAGACTCAGAATTATTAAACATGTAAAATCCCCATAGGACTCCATTATGTGTAATTAACAGATAAACTGTCATCAGAATCAATAAAACGTGCTAAATGATCCAAACTTGTATATAATTAAGTGTCTGTTTTAGAGCAGGAGCTGTAACTTTTTTGCACATTTGTTTTGACAATAGAAGCTGGAACGTTTTTTGTTAACCTGTTACTTTCTGGTTTGTGGTTTAGTTTACGTGTTTGTATTTGGAAAGGGAGAGATATTTACTTTCTGGCCTAATTATCTGAGGAAATAGTTGCACGGCAGCTTTTAGGAAATGAATCTTAGATGCATCTTAATTCTCTGCATGTAATTCAGATATTTGAAGCACGTGCAAAATTCCATGTTGTGATCATCAACAGGGTAAAACGTGAGCCTCTGTCAAAACACTGATCTAGGGCATCAGTCTGCTTAATACAGGGCTTGGAAACTATGATAGAAGTGGTTTCTTCACCATCGAGCTCCTCAGTCATTATTTTGTCTGGGAACAAGAGCTTTATTTCAAAACCAAAAATTAAGATGCAGACCAGTGCTGTACTAACTAGAGTTTTCAGGACATATTTAATAATGCCATGTCCCAGTTCCAGCCTGAGCTAAGCTTGTACAGTGGAACCTGTCCCTGGGGCCCGTACCGCCTTGCAGCAGTGATTTTTTTCATGTGATGTGTTATTAGACCTATAATTCTGTTGACCATCTAAATTTTGGTAGCTGATAGGGGCTCTTTGGTGGCCTCTTTCACCTGTGGCTCTTCTTCCTCGCTTGCATTCACCTCACTTTGGACCACATCAGGGGTTTTTTTGGCATTTATGACTACATAAAAGAGAATTAGGGCTGCTCATCTGAAGTCATCTCAGCATGGTCCAGTAACTGCATGTTCTCAGGAACATCTCCCCTTTCTGTATCTATGCTGTTGAGGGTTTTACAGTTATTTTAGTTAGATCTTTTCTTTTTATTTCACACTTCCATTGCTTTAATCTTTCTGGGTCATGGAGCAGTTTAGTTTAGTTCCCGGTATGCATTGCTTTTAGGCTTGTCACTCAATACTTACACCACCAAAACATCTCACCTGGAAAGGTACAGGGTGAGGTGCTTGCTTGTTTTGAATGATTTAGAAAAAATGCAAAACCCCAACAATAACAAGATAAACCATCCTCTGAGTGGATGGGAGAGAAGGATTACACCTTGTAGGAGATGTTAGCGTCACGGAACAAAAGCTGTTCAGGAACATCCTAAGTGTTGCCTGCCTGTTGGAATGTGCCTGGGGGAAAAAAAATTTGCTAAACCTATCAGGAAATCCCATCAAACCCACTTTTTCATAGTGTCAGTGCTGTGGTCCTGGTCCTAACCCCATGATTAGCATCTCTGAGCAGTGGGTAACAGCCATGGCCTCCAACTCCACAGCCTTGGAGCCTGACACATCACTTTGCTGAGCTTTTCCACAGTACAGCAGTCATTCTTGCTTCCCAGACAAAATGCAGACCTCAATTCGTACAGCCCTTGGGCACTATCATTTCTGCAAAGCAGTAACTGTAAGAGGTGGTTTATGGAGCAGCGAGAGTGACCGTTTTACTTGTTTGAGGGTGGTGAGGAGAAGGATTACTTACACAAGAGTTAATTATACATTTGTAGTTCCACAGTGGTTCCAGATATTTTCCTGAAGGTCAGTACAGAAATTAGTGGGTAATTACCTTCCCTCTTTGAAAGAGGGTGACAGAACCAGTGAAAGGGTTGTGGAGCCACAGCGTTACCTGGCTTTTGGCATGCCAAACTGAAACCTCCTGTTGCTCCTTTGTTTTGCAGACTCAATGCACATAGAGGATGTTGAGGCGGTGCAGAAACTTCAGGATGTCTTACATGAGGCTCTGCAGGATTATGAGGCCGGGCAGCACATGGAAGACCCGCGTCGCGCAGGCAAGATGTTGATGACTCTCCCACTTCTGAGGCAAACCTCCACCAAGGCTGTGCAGCATTTCTACAACATCAAACTGGAAGGCAAAGTCCCCATGCACAAACTTTTTTTGGAAATGCTGGAGGCCAAGGTCTGACTAAAGCATCATGGGCTTCCCCATCTTGCACGTTTTAAAAAAAAAAAAAAAAAAAAAAAAAAAGGGAAAATAAACAGGATAATAATGGCAAAGAAACTTAGTGTTTAATTAAGGAAAAAATGACTGCACTGATATTTAGCAGCAAGACTGTGAAGCAGCTTTCAACTTTTTCTTCTGTGTCTTTCTGATGCAGTTTTTCTTTTCCTTTTCCTTTTCTCTCTTTTCCTTTCTGTTCTTTTCTTTCCTTTTTCCTTTTCTCTTTTTAATTTGCTGCTGAACTTTTTAAAAGAGGTCTCTAATTGAAGAGAGATGGAAGCCAGGCCTGCCAAAGGATGGAAATCCATAATATGGATGCCAGTGAACTTATTATGAACCATAATGTCCCCAATGACAAAGGAATCAAAGAGAGAACCACCGTACCTAGCAGTACAGTACAACACGATGAACTGACTGAATGCAGTATTAGGTTTCATAGGAGCAGTCTCTAATTAGACGACTAAGCGACGATGCATCGGCTGCTTCTTATCATTGCATTTTCCATCTAGATCAGTTACAGCCATTTGATTCCTTAATTGTTTTTTCAAGTCTTCCAGATATTTCTTAGGTTAGCTACAATGTAACTTTTTCAGGGAATAGTTTAAGCTTTATTCATTCATGCAATACTAAAGAGAAAGAAATACTGCATTTTTGTGCTGGCTTGAACAATGATGAACAATAATGAAGGACAAATGAATCCTGAAGGAAGATTTTTTTAAATGTTTTGTTTCTTCTTACTAACGGAGATTTTTTTGTACCAGCTTTACCAGTTTTCAGCCATTTATTAATGTGGGAATTTATCTTACTAAAGCAATAGTTGAAGGGAAGGTGCATATTATCACGGATGCAATTTATGTTGTGTGCCAGTCTGGTCCAAAACATCCAGTTTCTTAACATGAGCTCCAGTTTATAACTAAATGTTCACTGACTCAAAGGATTAGATTACACCTGCAGTATATCCGAGTAGTCTAACATATAAATACTCCATGTCAAATACCAATCCGTAACGGTGTTAGGAGACAGTGACTGTACAAAGGTATAGTTGCTATGTGATTTCTAACTGCTTCAGTTGCAAATGAACAAGATACTGCCTGTTTGCAAAATTGTAACCTCACACGCAGAAAAACCCTATGAACCAATAGTAGCTTAGAGGCAATAAGGCAAACGCCGACGGCGGCAAAATTAAGAAATCAGAGTAGTAGACTTCTGACCAAATTGAAGAATTTAACACTTCTATACCTTATTTATTGATTTAGATTTTATTTTGTAAATGGCAATCTTTAACAAGTAGCTAAACCAGTATATGTGCTTTTCAACCAGTATTGTCACAGCATGAAAGTCAGTCAGTTTCAAGACTGTTACGAGGTGTAATCTAATGTATAAACCGATTAGATGCCCCCAGAAAACTACAGTCGCTAAATAACCAATAAACAATAACCTCCATCAAATGCTATACCAATGTACCAGTGTTAGTAGCTGCTCCCTGTACTATGTGAACATCCTTATTCTATGTACACAGATGTAATTAAAATTGTAATCCTAACAAACAAAAGAAATGTAGTTCAGCTTTTCAATGTTTCATGTTTGCTGTGCTTTTCTGAATTTTTATGTTGCATTCAAAGACTGTTGTCTTGTTCTTCTTGTGGTGTTTGGATTCTTGTGGTGTGTGCTTATAGACACAGGGTAGAATTAGAGACAATATTGGATGTACAATTCCTCAGGAGATTACAGTAGTATATTCTATTCCTTACCGGTAATAAGGTTCTTCCTAGTAATAATTAAGAGATTGAAACTCCAAACAAATACTCGTTATGAACAGATACACACTGAAATCATAATATTTTCAAAACAAGGGATAATTTCTGTAACAGTTTATTATAGAATACCAATGTATAGCTTAGAAATAAAACTTTGAATATTTCAAGATTATAGATAAGTCTAATTTTTAAACGCTGTAAATATAGCTTTTATTCAATCATCTCTCAGATGTTGTTATTAACTCGCTCTGTGTTGTTGCAAAACTTTTTTGGTGCGGACAAGTTTCCAAAACTATTGCTACGTTGTGTGCTTTAAACAAAATAACAATGGGCTGATGCTCCATCGGCCTTGTGCTAGGAAAAAAAAAAATACTGTGTATCTATCATTAGCTATATGGGACTATATTGTAGATTGTGTTTTCTCAGTAGAGAAGTGACTGTAGTGTGATTCTAGGTAAATCATCATTAGCAATTCATTCAGATGGTCAATAACTTGAAATTTATAGCTGTGATAGGAGTTCAGAAATTGGCACATCCCTTTTGAAAAATGTCAAAAAAAAAAAAAAAATACAACTCCTGGGAAAAAGGTGCTGATTCTATAAGATTATTTATATATGTAAGAGTGCAAAAAAAAGTTTATTTTCCAGAAAGTTTGTGCAGGGTTTAAGTTGCTACTGTTCAAGTACACTATATATATATAAATATATAATATAAATATTGTTTTTGCTGTATCACATTAAAGAACTTGGGCTTCAGGGTCAAAAGCCAATCGACTAGAAGTATACAAAAACACACAAAAAAATGGAGATGTGTTAAAGGCACACGGTGCAAACCTTAGTTTTCATTTTCCATAATTTTTTGGAGCTGCAAAAGAACAAGTTATCTCAAGACTGTAAAAGCATTACCTGAAACATAGCTAAAAGAACTGCACGGGCTTTATAATGTTGTTCATCTTAAACCTTGCTGGAGAAGAGTTCTTTCAAGACCACTTACTTAATGTGAAGTGTTGGGAAAATTTCAAAGGGTGTATGTTTTAGCCATAACGATTTAATTTCTATTTTTGCTTCATTTTTTAATTTTTTCTTATTTAAAGCAATATGATTGTGTAACTCCCAGAAGTTACACATTTGTTTCAATCAGATCAGATTGTTGTATTTATTCCACTATTTTGCATTTAAATGATAACATAAAAAGATATAAAAAATTAAAACTGCTATTTTTCTTATAGAAGAGAAAATGGGTGTTGGTGATTGTATTTTAATTATTTAAGCGTCTCTGTTTACCTGCCTAGGAAAACATTTTATGGCAGTCTATCGTGCAAAGATCGCAAAAGGACAAAAAAAATTAAACTGCTTATAATAATCCAGGAGTTGCATAATAGCCAGTAGTTAAAAAACGAAACAAAACAACAAATAAAAACAAACATGTCTATAGCTGTAGATGGGCTTCACATCTGTATAGCAATCAACTGTATATTTTTGTGATGTGTATCATACCGTGTGCTCCAACCAATGTCCATTTGTGTAAATGTATTTATTTTATATTGTATATATTGTTAAATGCAAAAAGGAGATATGATTCTGTAACTCCAATCAGTTCAGATGTGTAACTCAAATTATTATGCCTTTCAGGATGATGGTAGAGCAATATTAAACAAGCTTCCACTTTTGATTGCTTTTATTTTATTTTTTGTGTTGTGGGGTTTTTTTGGTTTTATTTTCTTTTTCAGAGAAGGAAACAATTAGCATAACCTTTTGTTACTTCCATTCAAAGAGGAGCCAGCGCTACCACTTCTCCCTTAAAGTACAATATGCGTGTAAATAAATGCTATATAAAGCCCTGTCAGAATGAATTCCAGTGTGGTACAAGACATTTTGCATACTCTTAAATATGCAAAATGTCTCATAGCACATTAGAATTCAGGCTGGCAGGCCTTTATATAGCACTTATTTAATCTTAAAGCATCTTCACATCAACCTGCATTACTCAAAATCATTGCCTCTCTGTCAATGTCATAAAAGAAAACTTTCTCACTATTTTAAGACCGCATTAATATCACCTAGAAGTACTTATTTGCTTTCTCCATCCACAACCGACCCCTTTCTCGATCAACAACTATCATTCATTTCCTACTGCAGGAGACTCCTTTTATGTGTTCTGGGTGGAAAAAAAAAAAAAAAAAAATCTGTATTGTTTGATCCAGCTTTTCTGAATGGAAGTAAATAGTCACCAGAGCAATAATATAGATTGGTGTTAATGAAGAGCACTGATAAGTCGTCAGGATCCAGGGGGGTTAAGCAGCAAAGGGCCTCTCAGCCTTCCCCTCAGCCAGGCTGCAGCCCCCTCGCTGCTGGTCGCTCAGGTCAGCCCCTCTTTCCTGTGGACCCTTCTGAAACCATCACAGAAGTGCTAATGTGTGTTTTTCTTGCTTTTTAGCCTATCTTGATAGTATTTTGTCGTTGTGTTTGCCAACGTGTTTCTCACCTTCACTGCTGGGCGTTCTCTGGAGGTTCTGGCTGATGGCACAAGGGCTACTGAACAGAACAATGATGCTCAGGGACGGGAATTGTTTCAGCCAAGATACCGGGGCAGCACCAGAGTCTTTTTTGTGCTTCGCAGTCTCTCAGTAGCAATACGCCTTGAAATGGGAGGGCACCTCTTCCCTGCTACCAGCACCTTCTGTATTTTAACTGTCCTGGGAAATAGGAGGGTAAAAGGAGCAGCAGTAAAAGGTGAATCCTGCAGGGACTCTTCAGAGGAGGTCAAAATCGGTTTTTAGTGTTGGCGCTGTTGTGTACACAGGCTTACATACATAATATGCATACACACGTGTGCATGTACACGTGCACAGAACTGTTTTTTCCCCTTTTTTAGTGTTCTGATTTTAAATTATTGCAAAGTACCTCTTCAAAGGAAAACATAATACTGCACCGTAAGTTAAAAGTAAAAAAAGCAGTGTTACAAATATTCACACATTAAAGAGGAAAAAAAATGTAAACAGTGGTACTCCTAGTCCTCCTCAACATGTGGTTATTTCTAATAATTAGTTAAAGTTTTTGCATACAATTTAAAATCATAATTAATATTTCTATACCATTTGTAATGAGAGGATCTTGAAGCACCAGGCAATCATAAACCTAGCATCACAAAAGATAAAATAGAGGGAAGAGATTAAGCCAGTTCTAGGGATGCAACTCTGCTGAGTTGTTGCTGCTTTTTTCTGTCTGTCTTCTCCCAGTGCTGTCTCTGCAGTAAAGCCAGGACAGGTACAGAAATCCATGGGAAAGGTTTAGGTAGACAGGAATGTTTCAGTAGATATCTGAAAATAAGTATCTGAAATAAACTGAAATGTTTCAGTAGGTATGTGGGGAGTTTGGCCAGGAGCTCTCTCAACTATGAAAATAGCCACTAAACCTTTAAAGAAAATAAGGATTTGGGGCACTGGCATTTGGAGTTCGACCAACATCTCCTGCTGCAGCTCTCAACTGCTGCAGCCACAGGTTGGAGCTGCAGCAATACTGCTGACCTAAAATAAGGAGGCAGCAAACCAACAAGAGTTTTCCCGTTGTAGATATGGCTTAGCTCAGCGAAACTAGATGTTGACTGACATGGTTTCCCCTCCCGTAGTTCCCCCCCCCTCCCCCCCCCCATAAAAAAAGCCACCC
>VYZX01010343.1:54512-81264 GCA_013401335.1 Brachypteracias leptosomus
CCCCAATAAAAAAAGCGACCCCAGGGTAAGAGCATGATTTTGCCACCATAAGTGCTTGTTTGACAGCCTTCTCCCCCTGCCACCACGCCAGCCTGGCCCTGGAGCGCTGCGTTCCTCCCACGCTGTTAGGCTGGCACCCGTGCCCGCTCGCAAGCTGGTCAATGTCGTCAGCGTTGATGCAAAAGGAAAACGCACCACTTGCCGAGCTGGCGACTAAATGCCCTGAGATTTCTGACAGGCTCTGAGTTTTCTTTGGAGCTTCGCAGCCAAGTAATCATCTAACTTGATGCCATTTGGGCTTTTTGGTTGGTTGGCGGAGTTTTTTTGACCTTGTGAGTTGACAGTGTGAAAAGGTCTGGGAAACACCAGTAACAAGTAGCCTGGTGTGGTCCCTCCAGCTGATCCTTTCTTAGAGAAAGAAACGGTGTGAAAATCATGCACCAGTCAGTGCTATTACACCTGCAGTTATATGTGCTTCTTAATACACAATGCCAATGCTGCTGAGATGCTAACAGAGGTTAAATATTAAAAAAACCCAAAAAACAAAATGAAAGAAAGATAGGTTCTGAAAGATAACAGAAATATTGGAAATACTGTCCTTAGCAGGACAATCCCTCATGCTGCACACTTTTAATGTATCCTCCTGCCCTGTAATACCCTACTGGGGAAAAAAAAAAAACCCTAAGCACAAAAACACCTGAGATTTTTTGTGTACCCGCTTTTACAGAGAAAACACCTCTTTTCAATTTTTTTTTTAATGTTACTTGACCTGGCTCCTGCACTAAATTCAAGTATGGGACAGCTTCCATCTGTTTTCTGAATTTTTTTTCTACAGCCTTTGTTTATTTTCCTTAACAGCTTTTTTCACTTGCACCTTTCCTTTACTTTGCATTTCATCTCTCTTGTGTAATGTAGGTCTCTGATTTCACATGGCACTTTGCTAATTACTATATCCTTCGTTATACAGCCTGCCTGCTGTAGCTGCCTCACCAGGAGTGGTTTTTTTCCTGTCTGATAAGATGCTGATTCTGTGTGTATAGGTTGTCTCTAACATATAGGTCACAAACTTCCTCCTTGTGGTTGCTGTCGAGGAAGACAAAAGTAACAATAGAAAGGAAGATGGGTGCACTTACTTGCTTTTAACATTTTTATTCACAAGTGTTCAAAATTGTTTGCATTGCCACATGTTGGCCATGCTAATCATTAGTATTTTGTTAAGACCCAAGGCCTTCATCTTAATTCTTAAGTGTTCAGATTCCCCAGCCTGGCTCCTTGCAGTCTCCGCTAATATAAAAAAGCAAGTGGCGGTAGATTGATTACACGCAGGCTCTTATTATTAAGCAGAACAGAAAAGAAAGGAATTTCAAAATATAATCCTCCATTCCCAGGAGTATTTGTCTTGTTCTCCATGAAGTTAAAGGTCTGAAATAATGTGCCCATCAGGAGCTCAATGTTGCATGTCCATGCCAGTTGGTCCAAGGGCTTGTTATGATGGTAATGACCTGCTGAAACGTGAGCTTTGATGGCAACAATACAATTGCTACCAGCTCACCCGCTGGGAGAAATATTTTATTATTGTCAAATGCCCTCCGCAGAGATTTGTTTTGCCTGTTCCTGTTTAAATTAAATTCAGAGCAGAACTGCATTATTATTTCTCTAGAGTATATTTGAAATAAACAACTAGTCTCCAAATTTAGGATTCCTGGTTAGTTTAAATTTTCTTATTAGCAGAAAAATTACAATAGGTGACAACATAGCTGCAGGAATATTATTATGGCAGCCATACAAGAGATTTACACACTGAGAGCATGGCCTAAAAGCACAAGAACTCCCTTCTACTTTACAAATGCCAGCCAAATTAATAATTAACTGTGTCATAAATTCTCCAGCCTTCAAGAATGATGTCAATGCTCTTCCGTGTCACACTAGAGGAATTTTGTCATAAGACTAAGTGGTGTTCTTTATAAAGAGCGTTACTTGTATGTAGAAAGCGGCCCAAGAAAACAGCCCTTGCCACTCCATATTACAGCAGCTCAGCGAGCGAGTGACAGCAGGACTTCAGAGTCATTTACTGCTGCTTTCTCAAGGCAAAACTATCTCCTTACGCCTGTGAAACAGAGCAAATTTTGTTCCACATTAAATGGGCCAGATTATCTCTTCCACAAGCTAAAGAGACAACACGAAATCCCAGCTCATGTAATTTCCTTCAAAATTGTTCTGCTCAGGCTGGGTGTTCCCAGGAGCGCCACCAGCAGAATTATCCAGCAATTCAGCTGTACTTAAATTGGCAGATGTCGGAGATTTAAGACAGTCCCGAAGCCTTAACACAAATCCTCTACTTCTGTACTGCCTCGTGGCCTCTCCTTGCTCATCAGCCGATGCCACCGCAGCTGCCCGCTGCTGAGCAGCTGATCCCGTGGACTGACAAGCTGCCGGGCAGTGTCGTGATTGTCTCTTTCAATCCACCACCGAGAGCTGGGAGGGGGACAGAAGATGTGTTGCAGGTTTGCATCTCCATCTTGCTAAAAGCAGGCTCTAACCCTGTGTTTCTTATCCATGGGGCCTGGTTGTCTGCCTTTTTCCCTGTCACCTGAGTGCTCACATCAGTGAAAAGCTGTTCCATCTCAAGTCTTTTTGTACAAGATTTTTGGTCCCTGCTTTACTGGAAGATGCTTTACCCAGAGAGGCACTTGAGAAGTGCAGGGCAAGGTGACACCTGTAAGGTATTGGCATGAGGGCAGTTTATCTGCCCCACAGCAAGATGTAGACATATTAGAGGTGCTACCACACTCCTGAAGAGGGAGGAACATTTACAGGGAGGGGAGGGCTGCTGGGTACACTCCCTTTGCTGTGATCCCTCTTGGACTGCATTTCCCAGCCCCCTACACAAGCTGCCAGCCACTCACACCAGTTGTGGTCTGACCAGCAGAGAGCAGGGACCACTGTGGCCAGAGCCACAAGCTGGTGCGATTGAGGATGGCCCTCTTCACAGGCTCTCCTCGCAGGCAGCACAGGCAAGGTTTGAGAACTACAAATGTTTGCTTGGCTCAGCACTGGGGAACTTGGTGCAGTAGCCCTTCAGACTGCTTTTTACAGAGTTAGAGGGTAAACGGCAAGTGAAAGGGGTTAAAAGAAAAAAAAAATTAAAATCACAAGTGCTTTACAAATTGCACTCCTAACACCCTCCAGTTCAATCTACCATGATCTATCTAATTTCACAGCTTCATTGGGAATGTCCACAAGGTGAGGGACTGGCACTAAGAGGAAGTCAATAAGGGCACAATTCTCATACCAGGCTGTGAAGGAGTCACAGAAGTGCCAGTATTACTTGCTAACTCGGGGTTAACTTGAGGTCTGTAGGGCTCCTTGATGGCACCGAATGGAAAAACTCTGTAACATCCCCAGTAGTCGTCTTCTTCACTGCTACCCTGATTAAATTTTAAAAACTCCAACACCTGGGACTGAATCCAGGTAAGTATCTCTATATTCTGACACAGAAGTGCTTCAGTCTTCCATGGGGCCTGCAAGCTTTGCTGCCTCATGGACTTTCCAGCTACACAGGTGTCTCTTCTTACCCACATCTGAGCCTATAGCTGAACCTTCACTGAATATTTTGCCCTTTCCTATGTAACAAAAACATCTTAATGAATCAGCCCGACAAGGCTGAGCTGTACAGCTTAGTGACAAACATTGAATAACCTCCTCAACCAGAGGTTGAAGACCAGATTGTGCCTGTGGCTTCCACCTTAGTTAAGTCCTGGTAGGTTGTTCCCACTCTGCTGTGAAACCTCAGCATAATCATATGGCAGTTTTCCATAACCATGAAAGACGTGGTAAGAAAGAAAATCCTCCCCCCATATACCCTTTTTACTTCTTCTTGTCCTCCTCTCTGCAGGACTAGCACCGTATTACCAATGCTGGCTTGAAACACTGGATGGGGCCGGGGGGGGGAGGGGCTAGAAATGATAATTTCCTTCCAGAAAGTGTGGTTTCCCTACCCTGCTGCTGGCACAGCTCTTGGCACACAGCTCTGAGCTCAAGCCCCCATCCCACACTGTAACTGTCATCTGAAAGAAGCACCTACAGTAGCAGCATAAAATTTATTGGGGCTGGCTCTGGGGAATAGAGATTACCCATGTCCCCAAGCTTCGTGTGAGTGGTACTTAGTAGACACAACAGGTGCTCTAAAGCTTGAGACCAGGCATTGCAGTCTAAAGACACTTTCAATTTTTCCCCATTCCCAGGTGACTGGCTCAATGTCAGCCTAACCCAGCAGTCATGTATTGCTCCAGATTATTGAGATCTGGATCATCCTGGGTTGGTTCCTTTCTTCAAGGTACCCTAAAAGCTGTGGCATGAATCTTGTACAATAGCAGTTGCTTCTGCAGAGTTTAAATTCACAGGGTGCAATACGAATAGCTCACAGCAGTGCCAGCGACCTGGTCATCAGGGTTTTCTAATGAGTAGCAATGGGGCAAAGGAATACAAGTCCATAATAACAAGTTTCTGTCTTGGTCTAGTTGGTTACGTGAACTTGGACATCCATTTACTGGCTCTTTTCCATCTATAGGGTGGAGGCAAGTTCTCATGTCCCACTAATATTGTGGGAAATAATTAATCAATCCATGTATGTAGGCAAGGACTGATATTCTCTATATATTCAACTCCTCGCAGACGGATAAAATAAACTGTTATGGGAGGGAACAGGTTGCTTCATGAGACCAATTCTGCACATTGTAAGGCAACAACAAAGGATGCGGACAACTACAGCACTGTGCTGGTTTTGCTTTGCATCCTAGATTGGAGCAAAATGAACAAGTTCTTTGATTTCTTTCCATGACTCTTCGTCCTCTCCCATTTATAGCTTATCCTCTGACTACAGCAACAACAACAAATTTGTCTTTGATATATTTGAGATTGTGGTATGTTGATGGATTTTGGGCAAATTGTTAAGATGGGCTTTGATAATACTGCAAGATGTAAACGTGCCTATACTTGCAATATATGAGGTTTTACATAGTTCCTACATTGATTCCCTTGCTCTTTTGTCACCTCGACACAGAGACCCATTCACAAGGTGACCATGACAAAAGTGCACAATGGAGAGGGGGATCCCTTCCCCCTCCTTCCCTTGCTCCTTTACATTGACCAAATGTCTTTCTCAATGACTTGCTGAGCCAGGCTATTCTTATATCTTACATATAAATGGACTCTGTCTTACAACCAGAAGATTCAGGGGAAAAAAATTTCAGCTCCCAATGTGAAAAGATTAAGGTCAGTCACTTTACACTACAAAACCTTTTTACAAGAGCAGCATAACAAAAAGATCCGCAAACCTATCCACAACATGGTTTATAGCTCCAAGAAAAACAAGAGAGGCTACAACATCCTTTTTGGACTTCTTTATAGACTTACAACAGAAACAGCCGGGGAGAAGGTGGTGATATTAAATAGGAAGAAAAGATAATGTGTCCCCCTACTTCCATTTACTTACTGGTATTTTTCTATGGGGAAAACATCTGCAGCGTAGCTGAGCGTGTGTGATTCATAGAAAATGTATCATATTTTGGATCACATTGGGTCAAACTGCAGTGAATGCAATGGGACCTGGTAACCAAATCCCTACAACGGGTGGCTTTGAGGCTTTATTCCTCTTTGTTTATTCCATCAGTGTCTAAAAGCAGGTGACAGAAGCTATGTCACTCAATACCTGTGAAGCACAACAGGCTCCTTGGACTGAAGCAGTTCAGAAGTGTCATTCATGAAGTCAAAATGATCTTAACAGATGTTCCAGCTTAAAGATAAATTATTTGTATTTGTCACTGTGGCCCAGCCAAATTGCACTTCTTTCAGTAGACTTCATTTTGTCAAAGCAATGAGTATCAGAAAGGAGTTACCAAATGCATTAAAAAATAGCTTTAAAGTGTATAGACCATGGCAACAACAATGAGGGTCTGGAACAGAGGTTCATTAATATAAACAGATTAGCAGTGCCCAGAAGGGGCAGCAAAGAGTAGTCATCAAGCATGCCTGTGGATTTGGAAGAATCTGAGGATGAGAAGGTCATGTCCATATTAGAACAGGGAGGCAAAATCTGCAATTGAGACCTATATATAAAGGAAAATGCAGCTGTATGGGGAGAGAAAGCCAAATATGGACAGAAAGAGAGAAAAAATATATGTGGGAATGGAGTATGCATCAGGGAAGAGGATAACAACTCCAGCTTGCCTTTTTGTTATGTCCATTTCATAGCAGCCTACCCCTCTTGGAGTCGATACAGTTATATTTATTTATTATTATTTCTAAGTCAATGCAGAATATGAATGGTAACAAGGTAGCAGGCAGATACTGGGATAAAGAGCATCTTAACAGAAAAATCAGAACATTGCCCTTTGATTTTGTGACGAAGAGTGATAGATCTGTCCTATGTTTTGCCTAAGCAGCAAGACAATTGAGGGGTATGTGGAGAGCTGTAGTGTCCTGGCCCCATTTCACCCTTTGCCACTGCCCTGGGCAAAAGGTGGTCTGAGCTAGAGCCCCCTCTGGAGCTGATGGAGCTGTTCAGGTCTTTGCTTACACCTGACCCCAACAGGAGGTTTCCAGGTGCTTTAGCCTAATTTGCTTTCAGCTGGCATGAGTTTAAGCGATGGCCTGGGACAATTAAGCCTGAGGAACAGGAGGTCCTGATCCATCTGTATTTAAGGTAGAAAGAAACAAACCACTCTTTTGCTTGATTGAGTCAGGGGTGTTTTAGAGCTTGGGTACAAGATCTAGCCTGGGGTGAAATGACTTTTTCTCTATCCTGCCTTGCCAAGCACTATAAAGAGGAACAGTGGCATTAGTAGGAGCTATTTCAAATATATCAGGTTGGTGGCTTGTTTTAACTACGATTAAAAGCCTGGGCATACTGAAGCCTGTGTGAGTTACTGCTGTTTGGACTGAGTGGGTGATGGAGAGTTTTATCAGCATGTACAGGCCTCAGAAACAAAAGTATTGCACGGAAGGTAGAATATAATTAAGAAAAAAATGGTGGGTACAAATATCAGAGAGAGGATCCTGGTCAGGTCACTATGTACCAAGTGATTAAGTGTGAGGGCTTCCCTATAAGCTGAGAGCAATGAGGTTTCATCTTGGTCAGTATGCAAACTGTTCTGGAAGCTTTAGCAGCTGAAACTGAGCTATGTGAAGGCAAGCTGAATGTCTATGTTCTATCTTCTATATGAGTAGCTATTTTTGGAAGCTAATTACCCCTGTTTAGGGAGTTGGGTTAATGTATATTTGTGGGACACGGGATTAGAAAGCAGAAGGCCTCAGCTTGTTGGAAATCAATTTTAATATCCCTATGGCTCTGGTAGCATAAGTGTCAATATACCATATATATGTCTTACAGAGGCTTCTCTTTTACAATTAAGCCACTTGATTTACTGCAGACATGAGACTAGAGCTGAAAGAGCTAGGGAGGAGTTTTATTTTCAGGGAAAAGGGAATAATCAATGATACTGTTCATAAACTATTCCTAAGCATAGTTGCTCATTTCTGTTGTTATATGAATGCTTATCAACTTGTAAGTATACATTTGTGTCTGAAAGATGGTAATTTGGAAGAGAGAATATTTTTGAGAATTTGAACTTTACTCTGCATTTACACTTATTGCAATGCAAAAAAAAGTTTGCTGACTTCTCTTCTAAACCCTTCTCAGCCCTCAAACTAAAGGGATGAATCTTTGTACTGGGGTGAGGCATACATCTTGAGATGGACAAAGAGACATTAAAAATAACAAAAAAATTATAATCTACTACCACATTTCTCTTTTGCAAAAAACTCCCTCCTATTTGCCAGGCATGTGGAAAGAATAAAATTGCCATGTTTTATCCAATGGACCAAAATTTGTCTTGGATTGAAGTATGACCGGCACACAAATCAGCAGTGTGTAACACCTCCTCAGCCTCTCTTTTAAACTCTGATTAAGGACAAAATTCTATGCTCAGTCAAAACCAGAAAACAAACTATTTCATGTTATGTGAAGGAAGAGTGCAATGCTTGTAGCTCCCTCTGAGGAGAGCTCAAGGTCATTCACTGAGGAGAGACACCTGTGTGAGTGGGGTCAACAGGTTCTCTAAGCAGCCTTGAGCAGAACAGCTGGGCTACCAAGGGTGGATGTTCCTGGTGCTATGAGTCCATCATGGTGTTTTTGTGGAGGGGATTTCTGGCTGTGAAGGGTGAGCTACTGGGAAATGGACAAAACAATTGCATTTAATAGGTTAAGTTGAGCAGAACTGGTGCTGCTATAGCCTGAATTGTAATTATTTTGTGGAGGGCAGAAGAGGGAAGGCAGTGCTGTGAAGAGGGGGTAAAAGACTGTGTGTCCCCAAGGAGCTGAGGAGGGGCAGGTTATGGAAGGTGTGTATGTTTATGGATGGGTGGAGGAGGCTGAGCTATCACAGAAAACAAGTAGCGTTTAATCTCAGAACTATTGGACCAACTATAGGGACCATGGTGAAAATAAAGTCACTGAGATCTGGTGCTTCCACAGCTATTTTTAGCTGCTGGAATGGCTGTGCCACAAGCAAGAGAAGGAAGTGAAACTCATGTGCAGGCAGGGCAGTTCAGGCAGGAATTCTGCCACTGCTGGGGATCATTTTGTGAGGACAATCAAGTATTTCACTCTTGATCTTTTAGGCACCATGTTCAGCATCCTTTCCTTCAGTCTCCAGCTTTCTCTGGAGGCTGCAACATAGGTATTAATTCTTACTTGACATTTTTTTCTAAACTGATCCACAGTAGCTCCTGCTCAGAATACAGGGTTTTCTTAACAAGTACATGTGCCATTTTAACACTGTCTAAATGAGGAAAGATCTTGTGTAAAACATCTTCCGTTTTGATTTTTGTATAAATATATACTAAAGTAATTCTTTAAGTATTTTTTATAAATCTAAAGTAATATAAGTATTTTTTGAAAGCAATAAGTATTTTTAAAATAAGTATTTAAAAAATAAATATAAACTGAAGCAATTCTGAAACAGCCTCAGCAAACAAACCAAACTAGGTAGAACTAATCTGCACAGATTAATTTTGTTCTCTAGCCCCTGTCTATGGGGCAGCAATCTTGCCATGCTTATTGATTATCAGACAAGACTACTAATCCCCTTAAGGTCATTAAGTGTACTTAATTAAAGAGCAGTTAGCAAGCTTCTCTTTACCAAGTTAATAGTGTCTGTTAAAAGTGATTTGTACATTACCAATATGGAAGCCATTAATCTAAAAGTCAATTTGTCATTTATATTTTCCCAAACAAATACATTCAGTAGGCTGCAAGGACAGCTGGAAAGCATTCAGCATCTGTTCTTGTCATTTGTGCAAGAAAGAAACTCTGATTTCTTAAACTGTAGGGCTCAGGCTGTAGCAAGTTCCACCTACTCTCTTCTATAACCCACTGTTTTATTCCATCCTGAATTGGAAGGGAGGAGAGGATAAAGATCTTGGGAATATTTAGTTGAGAAGCTCAAATTGAAATCTTCTTTGACAGAAATCTTGAAGCTCAGTGTTACTTTTTTTGGCTTTTTAACTGGCATTTGGTGCATGAGATGCTTCAGAGAAGCTTCCCATTAAAGTCAAGGAAGGAGGCTGAAGGTACAGCCAAGGTGACTTAAAAGGTATGGCAGAGGAAACCAGGGATATTGATGATGAGAAAGGGTAGGGGGATGCAAACCTATAGAAATCTGGATTTCATAGTTCTGTGACTATCAGAATTTTTTTTTTTATTACTCTATGCAAACACATGTAAGTTTTAATATGATACATTTCAAGATTAAATGTATAATGAAATAGATAATATTTTCTGGCCCTTGCTGCGTATGTAATCTGTTTTGAGGTGTTTATATAAGTTGAATCTTCAATATAGATGTTATTTCAGTAGCAGAAACCTATTGCTGCTACAATTAAAGCAAAAATTCTTTGGTAAAGTACCATGTGTCTGTCATGTACTCTATTCTACAGACTTAAATATGTAATTTAAGACCAAAAGAAAAAGTATCTGAAAAACGATGAACCTCAACTGAGCTCCATTTAGGGTGCAGGGTAGGATGAGAGCTGCACTGAGGAGGGGTTGTAGGAGTGATGGTAATTTACAACAGAAGAGCCACTTCTGAGCATAACCAGCCCAGCTTTGCCAGCAGGTACCTCTCAGCAGTGCTTAGTGGTGCTCTTTTAGAGAATCACCAGCCAGTGAGGGAAGCTGTTTTTTCCCTGTTTGACTGAGTAGGTAGCTTTGCAAGACTGGAAATTTAAGTTCAGGGGACTGGAGAAAATCTCAAGGTAGCGTTCTCACCTCTAGAGTATTTTAGACTTGGGAAACTTGCAAGGATAAAATGTCAGTCACAAAAGTATTGTTTTAACCCATATTAATGCTCATTTATTTGCCTCCAATATTTTTTTTTTCTGCTGTATCTGAGATATATATGTATATAAATCTTTTACAAAGACACACCCCATGTTGTAACTTTCTTTTCCCATTTAAAAATGGATTCTATACTTGTCAATGGGATAAAATTCTCATTTTGATCTCTAGTTGCAAATATATTCATAAGCCATGATAAAACATTGTCTGTCCTGATCACACAGCCAGTGCCATTCTGGGATAATACTTGCATTTGAGAACTTCTTTATAATATATTATTTTTGCTTTACTAATCAAACCTGTTTAGAAAGTTAGCAGGCACCTTGACTTACAGTGAAGGTCTGTCTTTGGCAGAAGTACTGATTTAAATCTTTTGCCTGCCCTGATATGTCAGCAGAGCTTTCTGTGATGATGCTGGAAACAAGACTAGGGAACTGATCAAAAAAACTACACCAAGAAAACTCCAAACAAAAAAATTCAAATGTGGCAACAAATTTTCTGCTTTAAGTGGATCAGTTTTCCAAGTAAGCTCAAGGTTTGGCCATACGAAAAGCTAAGAAAATGAAGTGGGGAAATAAAAATAAAAGGAGGAGAAAACTGGTGGAAGGGAGGAACTGTGATTTCTTTCATGCTGGTACTATTGCTGAGAGAATGTATTATGGGACTGTTCAGGCAAGGTGGGTCAAATGCTGTGAAGTAGTGCAATGTCCACCTGGAAAAAGAAACTTGTTACCTGTGTTTAATACAAGCTCAAGAGCACAACTTAGGTATTTTTTTCTTCAATTCTTAAGGTCAAGCACATTAGGAAGCTCTATAATAACAACTATTATTTGTATATAACAAAAGAAAGAGAATACCTCTTAGTTATGAGGCTCTTTCAGGTTATCAAAAGACAAAGTTGACTCTACATGACCAAGGGCCAAGCCAACACTTCTCCTGAAAAATCCTTTGGTTCCCACTGGGGTGCCAAGGAGAGGTTTTCTACAGCAAGAGGGAAGGGCTGCAATAGGCTTGGGGCTCAGCTGGAGAACTTGTGCAGTCATCTTAATTTTGAAAATGTATATACTGTTAAATGGCAGAGCTCCCTCCCCCCAAATACATTTAATTTGGAAATTTCCAAGCAGCTTATCTGCTAACAATCTTTTAATATTCTATTTATTTAATATTGTTGCTTGGACTGCTCATATAATCAGATAAAGGTCATTAAGCCAAATTTATGATTAAATAGGATAAAACTATTTATTCTCTTTACTCAGCCTATTAATGTTATAGCTTATGCTGACTGGATGTTGATATTTCAAATGAAGTTACTGCATTTTTCAAATATCATAATTATATGAAAAAGCTATAATATCTCATTGTGAGGATTACTTTCCACTACCTTATCTGCTATAATGTCTGCACATATTGGCCCTCAGATTTCCTCGCATTGTTAACTGCAGACATTTCTCTGAGTCTCCCATCTGGTATCTGCATTAACCTCCGCATAGTTTTATTTTTTTATTTGATTCCTTAAGTCATTATTAAGGATTTAAAGGACTGTCTTATACATTTGTCAGGCTTCATGTTTTCAGGTAGGCTTGCAAACCAATGTATCAAGTGTTTTCTCCTTTAATTGCAGACAAATTTTGTGCTATGAAAATGTCAGTGTTAAGTAACTGCCTCATGATTCTGGGATGCATTAACAGAAGAGTTTTCTTTCAAAGATATATTCACCAAAATAAAATTGACTTAAGCACTCATCTCTAAGCTCTAGACTCTTGCAAGCTTTATCTTTTGGGAGAAACAGACCTTAAGCTGTGCATGTTCTATGCCAAGCTGGAAAAGACTGGCCTACCACACAGTTCATTTTGCATCTCTATTGTTTTTAAAAGCTTTGTGGTATTTTTGATTTTAAAAAGCAAAGTTGCTGTAGTTTGGGCTGCTACTGTTTTGCTAACCTTTTTTTCTCCTTTTAATTGTCTGTGACCTTGTCTTTAGAGAGGTTTAATTAGAAGCTCATAATGGCCACAGCCAGTTTGATGGGTTTTCTGTAAATGCAGACTGCAAAAGGAAAACTGACCTCCTCGGGCAGTCCTTATTGTTGCAGATAGCTGGCCAGTTACCTCCAATTTCTAAGACGCCTGATAGAGATCTGAACCCATCCAAGTGTGGTGGAGATCTAGAAGAGAAGTGATGACATGACCAGCCTGACTGCTAATGACGCCCTCCTAGTGTGGATACTGAGATTGAGTCTCCCTAGGACAGACAGGTGACCACACTGCAGCAGACTAGGTCCGGCTCCAGCAGCAAATTCAAAATATGGCAGAAAAAAACAAATTTTATCCAGAAAATCTTGTAATAGTCTATTTAAAAAGGTTCCCAAGTAGTAACAAACCAGAATAAATTAGATTTTTAAAATTTATTCACCCTTTATATACTGAAGATTTTAATAATTTACAATTCTTCATAGGAATTAGTGATTTAGTTCATGTCCCACTTGTCTCCTTTCTTGACTTTTTCCTTATAAAAACTGGACAGTGTTTTCCTCATTACTGACTTGTATCTTCACCCTCATTCTTCCAGGTTTTTCTGAATTTCATGTTCTTTCAACAGCTGGCCTCAATTTCATCATCCAAAACTTCATTTCTCTAGGCAATCAGGCAAATGAATTGTCTTCATCCATGTTTAAAACAAATTCATTCTAAATTAGTCTGTGCCCCTTCAGCGTTAATTTTCCATAACTATTATAGTCATTGAGCTTTATAGCATGAACACAAGCAAATATTAAGTTTGAAGGCTTAAATGTTTTTCGGTTAATTTTAAATTGAGGGCTACATCTTCAGCTGTGATTTGAGTCAGTAGGAGTCTTGAAAGCCAAGGGATCTGGCTTACATGATGTGGTGAGAACAGTAGCATTAAGTTGTCTTCATGCTAGTTGAAGAGCTGGCTTGTAACTAATCAAAATAACTTGTTTCAAATTATGAACAACTTTTAAAACAAATTACTTAAATTACTCAACTATGGAACCAAAAATCTTGAATGTAGCTATCAATCTAGTGTAGTCCAAAGTCAACATAAATGAGCTGCTTGCTATTTTGATCTGGGATAGGCAGCTGAAAATGATTTAAAATTTATGGTGGTAGTAAACACTTAAATATGAAATGCACTGAAGAATTTTGCAGTTGATTCAGAAAACCTGGAAATCATACAGCCACAAGGCTTTAGAACATTTCTTATATTTAAGTAAGATATACCTCTGATATATGAGTATTCATATAAGGAAATTAAGATACAGATCTTAGTCAGGACCAGAAGCAGTGGCTTCTCCTCTGAACTATTCTCCAAAGAAACCTCATTTAGGTGGACTAAATTGCTCCTTAGAAAAGCTTCTCTATCTACACTCAGTACAAAAGGCATATAAACGTATTCATCACGTATTTAAAACTCTTATAACCTTATCCTATCTGCAATTGCTTGGTCAAGTCTTATTCCACAGTTCTTAGCATTCTCCCTTCATCAATTAGGGTACTGGTAAATATCACCAAGTTTAATATTTGAAGCAAGGCTCAAGTGGAAAAGGCATGTGTGAGAGCACTACTTCAGTCTTAGGTATAGATATTTGGAATATAATACTAGATGGTTATCTGCTAGTTCAACTCGATCTAGTTTGGTCTGGTGACAATAAGGTTACCACTGTATGAAGGTAAATCTGACTCAGCCATGATACATTGGGAGACAATGTAAGTTTCCAAATACAACAATTTCCGCTGGGCAGATCTACTCATTACAGAACCTGTGCCCCTTGATGGCTTTCTAAAGAGAAGTAAAAGAGTGAGAAGACACAGACTGGCTTACTTCTATAGACATCAGTCCTCCACATCCAGGCTAAAGTATATTGACAACCTGTCATGAATATTTTATTTCTATATTTATCTGCAATACAGTCAAATAAGCCCTCAATATTTTCATGGAGTGGAGGGGTGGGGGGTAGTTTCTATAATAAAAAGCTAATGTTCAGTCTGGCAATTTCAAAAGCAAGGTTTTTCAGCATCTTGGAAGTTCCCTATCACTGCTGTCCAGCTGTCATTGTGGACTAACACATCAAACAGGTTCTGGATGATTTCAGTGATGCTTAGTGTTTTATTTAAATTTATAAAAATGTGTCCTACTTCCCAGACCAGTAGAGTTTCACATATGCTTTTATAGCCAGGAGTATTTGGTTTCATGGCATTGTGTGAAACAAACACCCTCGAGTCCCTGCTCCTCATGCTATTTCAGCTCTCTATGTGTTGCTGTTGGTGGTTTAGTTCAGGCTTCCCTGATGTATCAGTGGACACCCTCAGGAGCTTAACGTGGCAGGGAGAAGTATCCCTGTTCTTGATTATAAGAGACTGACATATTGGTCATGAATGGTGAAGACTAGCAGGCACTTTCTGCACAAAAGCCTTTATAGAAAATGCTCAAAATAAAAAGACTGGGAGTTTGGGAATGGAGCAGGGGGAGGACAAGACACTGTGTCTTGTCAGTTCCCTTTTTATTCTATTTGCCTACAAGGAGATTTTATCTCCTTCGAATTGGAAGGAGCACTGCAAAGCGAAGAGGTCAAGCCTGATACTGGCAGATGATGTGTATGACGATGCATTGGTTATGGCAAACACACACTTCAGTTTTAGTTATTCTTTCCTTAAACAGATGCCTAGGAAAGATTATTAATCAGATTTATGGAAGTGGGCTCCACCTCAGCATTGTAGAGCAGAAATAAACTTCAAATTGCAGATTTCTGTTTTCTCCTTCTTATTAATTTCTAGACTTATTTGTGATTATTTTACTGGAGGTAAAAACTTGGAAGACTGTATTTTTTATTGCTTTAATTGTCCCACAAATTGAGTGTGATCTTTACACAGGATAAAGTATTACAAAAATATCTTATAAGCAAGGATGATGAGAACAATTCCTAAAATCCCATTTAAAATATCCAAAAAGGAACAGTGTCTCCTCTAAGTCAGCACATGGTAGATGGAAAGAATCCTACATTTTGGCAAGGAAAAAAAAGCTGGAACTCTTGTCAACAGCTGATTGTGGTCTTTGTCATCTGGCAAGTTCTGTCAAGGGCTGAGTCACACTAATTTTAGAATCTGTCAAAAGAGAAAGAATAAATTTCCCAGATTGCACACATAATTTTACTTTGACGCTGAACATTTCAGTTCAGCAGTTGAAATGGGAAAACAAAACAGAGAAACAAGACTGAAGCTGGGTAACCTGAGCTGTCTTGTTCTGAGTCACACTGGAGATCCTGAGTCAATAACCTGGGCTACCTCCAAACACCTTGAAGGCTTGAGTCGGCTTCAGGGTTCCCCAGATTCCACTTCTGTTGTGCAGCTTGCTCTGAGTTCAACCATATCTTCCTGGATCGTGAATTCCAAATTAAAACTTTAGAGCTGCTAGAGATATTAATATCAATTTTATGTCCCCCAGCTCTTCTGAGTAAGCTTTCTTGAAAATTTCAGTCAGGTTATTCATATAAGGCTGAAAGATGGGACACACTTCTGTAATGCTGAATTGTGAAGGACAAAATTGTTTCAGTCTCAAATTTTTTTTTGATATCCAGGCAAACAATGACTTATTGTGTAAAACTGAGAAGGATGAATCCTAACTATGAAGTTTCTTTTATTACACTAAATTAGAGTGGATTTAATGGATATCTCCTTCAATCTGTGCAGCAGGTTAAGGGCACAATTCATGATGGAGAAATGTGATTTCAAAGTGCACTTACTAAAACTGCCAATGGGATGGTCTTAGTTTGTCCCATAGAGAGCAAATATTACAAGTGCAAGTTAATGCTCCACTTCTAATGACAGTGAGGTTCCAGGGTTTTTCCTCTTCACAGAAATTAGTAATTACCAGCACTTTCATCAATATGACTAAATATCAATCTTTTGTAGTTCCAGAACATTCTTGTCCTTTGCATTCACAAAAAAAAGAGGGGAAAAAAAAAAACCTTAAACTTGCTTTAAACCTTGATTTTAGGTAAACTCAAGTTGGAAATTGTGTATAGAACGCAACTGGTATAAGAGGATTAAGACAGCAACAAATTTTGATGGCGTTAGAAACTTTTAAAACATTTTCCTTAAGTAGACAAGGATTTGGGTTGTAAGAATAATCATGGAACTTTTATGTCTGTTCTGAAATCACTTGAGTTTCTCCTTTTATTTAAAGAGAAAATTTCCCAGCAGAATAGAAATGACATGGTATAGGTGATCCATTCTCTGCCCACAAATAATGAACTGTCAAAGGTAAGAGAACCACCTACCTGTCATCTCTTCATCTGAACTTTGATGTCATTACTAGCTCTTCTGAAAAGTTAATTAGCTTCAACAGAAGATCAAAGTTCAGACCTCATAGGATGGCTGACAAGATCAGAGCTACAGCTGGGATGGATCTTTGTGAACAAGTTTATAAGCTGAAATGTACGTGAAAAAGTTTACAGAATATCAAATTCTATTCTTTGAACAATCTATTATCTCTAATTAACTGAAACGAGGAAGCAATATCATCAGTCATTTGTCATCCATAACAGATTTGTTTCTAGGGTGGACTACAGCAGTTAGTAGGTTTTTCTTTCTTCTAAATACAGTGCCTTAAGCATGAAACTTTCAAACGCTTGTTAAATTTCCAGCTATAGGAATGATAGATTGCTATGGAGATAACAGGATAAATGTCAGAATTAAAAAATTTTAAAACTGAAAATAATTTCAATTGCTGAAAACTTCTGGAATAGGCAACAGAAGTGTCCAAAGGCTGGATGTACAGTGAAATACTTGTAATACAAACCATGAAGCATACATCAGTTGTATTTATATGACTTAGTTAATTTTCAGTAAGCTCTAAAAAAGCTTCAAGTGAATGTTTCTGGGTTTGGGGGGGTTTTTTTAGGTCCACAACTACCTGAATAATTTTTAAAGATTAATTGAAAAATAACTGCATTCTTCAGGAAATTAGTTTCAACAAGAGCAGTGTGCATTCAAAGGATTTCCGGAATCTACTTTTAGTGACTAGGAAGTAAACCATACCTTTTAAATATGTAAATAAGATGATTCATTAATAGTCATCTTGCCCCTGAAAACTGGACTGTTATATGAAGCCACTTTCTCATTTATGCTCAGTTATATTCATGTTATGCTGATATAATGCTGGTATCTTTCATGTTACTTGGTAAAATTATTAATAAATTAACATCAAGTGTGCAGAAGGTGATGGTAATTACTTCTCTCTATCCCAAACATCTAAATGCTGAAAGGCATAAATAGAAGTTTGTGTGATTTTTGTCAAGGTGTCCTTGAATGAGAGGATTTAAACCTCAACACTGTTGCTTGGGCCCAAGCCAAGTCATGTGTCCTCGTTGGTCTTGAGGCTTTTCCTGTGAATGCAGCTGTCACTCTCCTTTGCAGGGTATCCTAATGGGATGAGAATTCTCTATCTAGTCCCCGTCTAATGCTATGGATGTGCAGCTGGGACTATAGAAACCCCTAGCTATTTAGCACCTCTCACTTGAGTTTTTCATTGCTCTGTGACCAACTCTGCAAGAAAAATATCTTAATTATGAGATTTATAAAATATGTATTAAGCAAATGAGCTTGATTAAAAATATACGCATATATCATATTTAATATAAATTATGTGCAAAGTGCAAGGGGATCATTGTGTGCTATTTAAACCTTCTCTATATGCATAGGCTGCATTGTTTTAGCAATATTGATAAAGCTAAAGCAGTGCATTTCCCAGTCTTCAGCTATATCAGTATAAGCATATTGATGCACATATAGCTTATTTCCCTTCCCTTAGGGAAACTGGGATATTAGGATTTACCTTTCCTCAGAGATTTTAAAAAGGAGTCAATTGGACTGTGGCTGTACCAAATTGTTTGCATTTTTTGCATACTCCTAATGAAAATTGCACTGACATTTGTGCATATTCATTAGGATGGTCATGAAAATACAATGATAATGGTATAAAGTAGTTCTGCTGTCACAAAACAAATGGAACACATTTTCCTATGGTTTTGGCTGTTTAGTCATGTCCTGTTTCTCTTAGGCACACAGTCTGTCCCTCCTCCTCTGTTTTCTGATGTATCTGTTACAATCCTGGGCATCATGTGCTGTGCCTTGTCAGGGAGATACAAGTAATTACAGGTAGGCTGAGTGCAGCCAAGGAGAATGCATTTGTGACCCAGTTCTGCCTCCTCTTCCATCAGTGGTATAACTAATTAGGATATCTCTCTTTGACTTGGCTAGTAGTTCTAGAATTCTCTGGGGCCTCCTGGGAAGGAGAAAGACCCCAGGAAGCATAATGTCCTAGAAAATCATGCCTCAGTCTACATAACTGGTTCAATAACTCTCATTAGTCTTAGAGACTTTAAGGTTCAAATTAATACACAACTTGGGAAGCAGACTCCTCAAAGCAGTCTGAGACCACCTAAAAGCTTGCTGCATTTAGAGAAGCTGATCATGTTCTTGCCAATATCCTTGTACTCAATTCTGGCACTCATTTGACTCCTTGGTGAATGGATTCAGTCTGCTAAATCCTCTGGGTGGAGTGGGTTTGCCCATTTGGGCAGTAGACAGCCATTAGATTGGTCTTGCTGCATCCTCTAGCAGCACCCTTTCCCTCTGTCCTGACATACTTCCTATGCTGTGTCCTTATCTCCCACCAGGCCTGCTTATCGTGCTTTCTAGATGTGCATTTATGGAACTAGAATGTGGCCAAATCAACCTTTCCTCAAAGAGCTACTCCACTGGGAGTTTTGTGGAGAAAAACAAGAGGAATGCTTCCTCTACAGTCACTTCTCTTACTGTGGGAGGCTCCTCTGCCTCCCTGTGCTCTCACCCAGCACTTCAAAGGACTTTTGGTCTTTCTCCTCTAGACATCTTCACCAGTAGAGATGCAAATCCATGATTCCTTCCTGTGACTATCAGATTGTACTTTCACGTTATTGATCCTATTTATATTTTTGCTGATCATATAGGAAAGATTTATAAAGATACAGAGTTCTAGTATCAATTTTCCTTTACCATGGAATATTATTAGCATTTCATGGGACCAGTCTGTTGGAGCATTCAGACATCATGGTAACTTAAATTTTTTAGCTTTTAACAGTAGATATTTTTGTTAGTAGCTGAAACTAGATTTACTGTTAAGTTTAACACTTTCTTGAACTTCAGAAAAAGGGTTGGTTTTGATATCTGACAGTTAAACTCAGAAATTTTACTGCATTTGGTAATTCTTTGATATTTTGTTTCTTCCTGCACATCTCACAGTGCTTTTCTAAAGGGGGTATCAATTTTCTCTATTTGTAGATAAGGAAACTAAGACACAGACATGCACAGTTACTCATTTCTAAGCTCTGAGAATCTGAATCTTCTGACTGTTTTATTTCCTCTTCAGATAGCCTCCCTTAATCTAGCATCTGAATTTTATTATGAGAAGGACACCCATTTATTTTATTTAAAGTAGCCTATACTTACCCTACATTCTAGAAAACTACAAAATCCTACAGTGTATGTTAATGTTCCTCAGAATTTACAGTATAGAATAAGGGGAGCAAAATAATTTTATGCAAAAATGTGTATGCAGCTACAGCAGATATACTTGTTGAAGATAACTGGGAATAATGAGCATCTCAAAATTAGGATGATGAATGTGAATGTTTCACTTACAGGTGGAAGTGCAACCAGCACAACCCAGTGGCTCTAGGGGAGACCACTGTATCTTTAAATGCAACACTAAGTGATTCTTGAAGAAAAGTGGTGTCAGGAACAGAGGAATCCCTACTTTGCAGAAAAGCATGTGGCTTCCATAGGCACTGCATGCATTTGAAAGATGGCACATAATATAACAGTACTGATAGTAAAGTTCTTGCTCCATATCAGTCTGAAGCAGAGAGAGGATCTGAAGTCCTGAGGCAGCCTTGTCCTTTCAGGGCTGGGGGAGTAAATTGGTCGTGGTTCCTGGAAATGGTTTGAAGAGATGACTGTTACTTGAGAAGGCAACACTGCACTGTGCTGACACAGATGAGCTGTAAAGTGTTGGGAGGTGAAGTGCTGGGGCCTGAGTTGTGGGCCCCGGGTTGGAGTTGACCTGTGGATGAGTCACAACCTAGCAAAATGTTTTGGTTTTCCTATTGGTTTCAGGTTCCAGAAGCAGAACCTGGTCCACCTGTGTCTCTGTGGCTCTGCCCTCACCCAGGTGGTTGTGACTGGGGTGGTGGGAGAGGCCAGGGCTACTTTAACCAGGAGCCAATTAGTTGGAAGAGCTTCCTGTTGGGTGTGGCTTCTGTTGGGGCTGGTTGCATCTTGCTGAGCTCTCTCAGTGGTGTCCTTCCATGTGAAGGGCCATTGAGGGAGCCATCTCTGTGTGTTGTGTCCAGCAGGCAATGCTGGCACCACAGTGGGCAGGGGAGGAGCTGGGCCCACAGGAACCTATGGCAGAATTGTTTGAAAGAAGACTTCTGAGGGGATGTTGTTGAGTTCAGTGCTGGCCTGTGTGATCAGGCAACTGACGGCAGCATAAAATGATGATGGCTGAACCTGCACATAGGAGGTAAGGAAGAAAACAGGCCTACACCCAACATAGTTTATTCTTAGTTTCTCATGGAAAGGAGAAGATGGGGAGAAAGCAGCAGCTCCTCCACTATGTCTTGCTTTTGCTGCTCATCAGGGATCTAGTTGCAGACAATGGTGTAAGGTTTTAATTGCCCATCCTGGCGTGGGGAGACCTTGAATACTTCCTCTACAGGAAATAAGGGCAATGTCACTCTGCTCTGGAGATGATGATCCTACTGTTAGTGGGTCTGCTACCCCAACAGCTAAGCGAAGCACAGAAATAACAATTTCATTGCTCTGGAGTTTTTCCTCCAGGTCTCTCCCTTAGGACATACAGGAGACAGAGTCCTTGAGAAGAAAAAAGATTTACCATAGATTTGGAAAACTTTGGACTAAGGTGAGCTCACGGTAGAAACTTTCAGAGGGAAGAGAAATTGGGAATAGAGGGAAAACTAATGGTAGGAGATTAGTGAAGACTGTGTGCTGTGAAGGACATGATCAAAAGCAGCAGACGCAGCTGCGGGGAAATAAGGATTCTGAGCAGAAAGCAGTATAAGAGCAACTAGGATGAAGATGTTTGGGGAAGGAGCATGTCCTCGGAAACAAATGAGTGAATTTACTGTAGTGATTTGCAAGAAGCAACAGGAAAGGCTGTGAAAGAGAAGTGAAATTAGAAGCTGAAGAAGTATATAAATGCAGAGATTTCAGCAAAAAGAAGTGAAGTATTTTAAGAACTGTGAAATAAGAATTTTCAGGAGAAAAAGCAAAGTTGAACATTTATAGGAGGAAATGATTATGCTCATGTTGTGTGGAACAGTCCTCAACTGAATACCCAGTTCATCTGTCTTCAGATAAGTGCCTAATTATATGAAACTTGGACAAATCCTAATCTAACTTTACATTTCATCAACAACTATATATCAAGCCAAAGTCCATCTTCTCTGCTTTTACCTGATGACTGTGCTGATGACATACTGAACATAACCCAGAGAAGAGGAGGCAGCTGCAGAGCTGGAAGATCCTCTGGGATGGAATGAAAAGTTGGAAGAAGATAAGGAATTATGCTTTGCTGAAAGAAGGCTTGTCCCAAGGAAGGTGAGATCAGCTTGAATGCGCAAGGTTGAGCAGAATGCTTGTTGCTAAATGATGATAAAGCAGAAGGGGCTGGAAGGGGCTGCCTGGTAAAGCAGCTATGGATTAAGCAGCCATGAAATAGGGGATTGTCTATGTTTAGCCTGTATCTGAGGCTAAACTATAGCAGTTGCTCTATCACCTGATGAGCAGAGAACAGGGATTGGGAAAAGGAGAGGAGACCTGTGGGTTGAAATGAAAACAGATTTAATGAAACAGCCAGACTAATGTCAATACAAAATATACACACTCAGTCCAGTGAATGCATGGCAATTGCAATAAACAGGAAAGCAGTCCTGGGGAGTAGAATGGTAAGCAAGCCCCTCCAAGGTTGGATGAAGGAAGAAGAGCAGGAGTATCAGGAGGAGCCTGTGCCTAACCGGTAGGCCCCTGTCCTCAGCAAACTACCTCCTCTGTAAGTGTCACGTTTATGGTTTGGAATACACCTATGAGCCAGCTCAGGTCAGCTGTCCTGGCTGACTCCAAACTGCTAATAGCCTGCTGACCATGACAGGTCTATCATTCTGTCCCAGTGAAACCAGGCCAGGGATTAAAGGAGAAGATCTAAAGGAAAATGAATAGGGGCAGGGATTTGACTGAGAGTCTAGAGAAGGTGTTGAAAATCAGCTGATGAAAACAGAATTGATTGATTAGGTACAGATAATGTATTGAAAGGGTTGGAGGCCAGAGGATTGATTAGATTTTTATTTTTTTTTCTGGAGAATGGGCTAATAAAGCTTGGACATGTTGAGTGGTGGGACCTGGCAGTAAAGTATATGATGGATTGCAGTGAGGGGGATGTCTGGAGGAAATAACAGATGCTGTGGGGGAAGAAAAGGTCAATTATGAGACCCCGAGTGTTCCAGCTGCATAGGATGGTCCTTCCTGCTTGGACAGGCCATTATTACAGCCTACCATGGTCATGCAAAAGAAAATGTGTAAAGAAGTCCTTGCAGAGATTTCTTTTTGCTGGACTTACCATGTGGAGATGTACAGTCTAGCTCAGTATTTTCAGGTGAAGGAAGCCTATAAAACTTGTCTAAAAGTCTTTCATTTCTTCCTTTCTAGTAACAAAGAAGTTTTTTTGGCGCTAAAATAAACGATGTGATGTACTGTACTTCTAAAGCTGTTAAAAGGCTCTTAACAGCTCTATAAAATACTTGCTGCCTCCTCCTGTGCTTTCAGAAAATTTTACTCTAATATTTATTTCACTGGCTTATACAGAATTTCCTCCCCTTTAAAACATAAGTTGTTAATTATTTCTGAGTTGTCATGATCAACTCCCCTCCAGCTATTAAAATGTACTTGCATTTTAGTTTTATTATTACTTGCAAAATATTGGAAAAAATAATTTTGCTAGATGGTTAAATTTGAAATAAATATTGACTCGGCTATGCAAATGGATCTTTTATGTTAATTTCCTGCAAATATTCAAATAGTGTAGTTTTACGACAAAAAGCACTCATAAAACCAAGTCTTTATGAATATTCACTGAAAGTGAATTTTGAATTGTACACTTGAGCCTAATCTTTGAAAGTCATGTTGCATGGGTTAGTCGACATGGGTTACTTTGCACAATGGGGGAAAATAGTAGCATGTGACTAGTCAGCACTGCACAAGCTAGTATGGGGATAAGGTATTTGCAGAATGTGGAATAGATAGAATACACTGCAAAATTCTTCAGTTTTTCAGAATTCTTTATCAACAAAGACAAGGCAACAGCAATGAACAAAGTATCTGTCAAAACTTTGCTCACTGCTAATTAAAATATTGTTTAAAAGCAATTGTGACAGTGCAGAACCACCATGGTGTTTTGGGGAGAGAAATGGATTACCTGAAATTCTAACTCAATAGTTCCAGGAATTATGATTCTAAGGAACTAGTTTAAGTCTTGAGTTGGTGTGGCATTGTACAAGTATAAAACACATGCAATTGTACACCGTGCAGACTAGTTTTGTATTATCAGACTTTTGAGTAAGTGTATTGATGCATTTCCTGTCTCACTTCATCCTTTTTTTCTTTCCTCTCCTACCAGATTATCATTGTTACAAAGTTGAGCACATCAAAGTTTGGAAATGGTTTTGCCCTGTAGGCAAACTTAATTAGTCCCTGTGGTTTTACCATCTCCACTGACCATGTGCAAATTGGTATTTTTGAAGCTTATAACTTGACCATAGAAAGATGATTTGTCATATTAAATCCCTGCTTCAGAGCATATAAATATGTGGTCTTCAAAATTTCCAGTCAAGGCAAAGGCTGCAGTATAACAAACTAGGCTTTATGGTTTCTTTTCCTTCTGGAGCAGTCAGTGGGTCCTGAGACTCTAGTAACCATGGGTTAAGAAAACAGCTGGTATGGAAAGCTTTTTTGGATGATGCTATCTGCCATGGACAAGGTGTTGAATCATTAGGATCAAGATCCCAGTTATGTCACAGCTTTCTAATGTCAGATTCTCTGATGGCCTCTCTATGGTTTGGAGCATCCCAATGGCTACTGAAGGCTTTCTCTTCCGATGAGATAAATGGTTGTAACTAAAAGCTTAAAGCATTCAAATCAGGTGATTTTAAAATTTTTTTTTCACTTCTGCCACAATTCAAATTCTGCTAAATGGGCATAATGAATTCTTCGGGATAATTCATTGCATAATCCTAGAACACTTTCTTGCCTAGTAGGATTCCCTGTTTTCATATGTGGATATTAGACCCTTCAAAACACTCCTGAGAACAGGATATGTAATATTTCCTGCAAAATCACTCTCAGGCTTTTTGGTTATTTATATTGCATGCCTGTTCCTGGCTGCAAAGGTCTTTCGGTGCTTTTTCATCTGTTTAATCTTCTGCTGGTAGTTCATTCATCTTACTCCTGATGAACAATGATGTCCTTGACAAAAAACATAGTGATCCTTGACCTGGGTGATTGTGCTGTTGGCTTGTGGTGTGGTTTTGCAAGGTTTGTACTATTGTCTTGTGTATTTGGATGAAATATGTAAAGTGAAAAATCTCTGCTGGGCTGGTTGTCTTTGGGGATAGAGGGTGTAACATGAGCCAGGGCCATTTTTCCCAAGCTGAGGACCAATTATGAAAGATGCTATGGTGTACTTGGGAGGTGGTGGGGCTGTGAAATATTTGCAGATATAACAAAGTGAATTTAGTGATGAATGTGCTCAGAATTTCCTTTCAGCTTCCTGTTAGACATGCAAGGATTCTTGGAACAGGTCTTGCTGGTTGCTAGAAAGAGGTGGGACAGACCAAAACCTGATTTTTATTGTTATTTTTTTAAACACTTCAGGAATGTCAAGAAATACATACAGGCTGGTATCTGGCTGCTTGGGAAGTTCTCGCTTTTGTCAGGTTCATGCTCGATGACTCATGGCTGTTCCCATCTTGTTTGATGTTCTGAAATGGCAGCTAATAACTGAGATTTTTATTACTTTATTATTTTCTGTCTGTTCTCACTTCATTGTGTTCTGTAGGACCTGGTTTGCTCTTGATGTGCAAATGCTTTTACTGTTGCTGGTACATGGTAGTCTGTGGTATAGCTGTATTTATCTAGAAATTCTTTGTGTGCTGAGGTGTTGTATGCTGCCTTGGACGAATGTTTTCCCCCATACCTTCTGTGGTAAACAAAGTTCTTTACATTTGAATACTTTTGGGAAGGCAATTCTGACAACAGAGCTACGATGTTTAATGACTCCTGGAACGTGAAAACACTGCAAAGTGACTGATAACACTTCAGCAGGAATTACTATTTATCTTTTATGACCTTAGGAAAAAGATCTGTATTAAAGCAGAGATGTTGCAGGAACAGTTGAGGAGCTTGTTTGATGCGGGATGAAGAACTTGTTAAAATGCATTAAGAGTTATGACAGAGGATGATTTCTTAGCAATTGTGTTGCCAGAGAATTTTGTCACTATGTAGGTAGTAAAAGTCCAAACATGCTAAGGTGACAAGTTACTGGAGGCTATTTCAACAACATTGTCAGGAAAGATACCAGCCAGGTTGCAGCTCATGCAACTTCTGTAATAAAGATAAAATTTATAGATGCTTTATATATCCTCAGGGGATGTATTAATTGGCGCTTCTCTGTCCAGAAACACATATAAACAACCTATTGCAGCTCATGCTCAGCTCTCTGACGACAACTTTGCAGCTTGTTTGTGCTTGCTTTGCATAGCCGTACCAAAGAGAAATGAGGTTCATGTCAAAAACGTCTGAATGTCCTGACAGTATTTCTTCTTTGCTTCCCCCCCCCCCCTGTGGAAAGCATACCTATGGTACTTCTCTGCTCTTCTTCGTGCTCTTCCCTTGGTCCTCTGACTTCAAACTCCCACCCCAGCTTCAGTGTGTGAAACTCATTCCCCTTTCTCTGCCCTGGGAGTCTGACCCTAAAACCTGAGAAAATCGGCCTCAGGGGCAACACATTCCTTCCAAAACTTTGCAAGGCCAGACCTTGAGAAAGGTGCCCCGCACAAGGCCTCACTCCCCCCAAAACCGGCGACCTGACCCCGACCCAGGTCGGGCTGCCCCGCAACCTGAGGTCCCGGCCCCACCGCGGACCGCGTTAAACATCCGAGCGGCGACGAAATGGCGTCCCGGAGGAGGGCCGGGTGCGCGTAGGACTAAGCCGGAGCTGGGGGAGGAAGGA